>JAGVSQ010000324.1:0-43457 GCA_022683975.1 Rhyacophila evoluta
TTGTTAATGTATTAAACTTATAATTTGTAATATTACAACATGTATAAAATAAGTATATTATATATTTAAGATTATAAATTTGATTTAAGATTATGTTATAATTAAAAAATATATACTAATATAAAATACACACACGCATATATATACATGGATTAAGATTAAGAAAGTTACTTTGGAATCCTAGGAAGTCTATCGAGTGCACTAGAGTAGAAGTTTACAAAGTTTACTTCCGTCTGAACTCGTTATCACTCAGTTGTAATAAATATATCGACAGTCGAAGTGATTCCGTTGGGCATAGTTACCATTCTCCGTAGTACCATCACTATTGGTATGCCTAAAATAGTGAGTTGAATAGAGTCAGGTATTTCATGTTTTTTAGCTTGTACGGGTAATAATATTATTTGGCTTTCTTACGAAAATTTGGTTTAAAAAAACTGAAAATTTTTGCGGATCACAGTTTGGAAAGCTTTGGCGTATAGTATCCATATACCATCAAATACAGAAGTATCGGAAATGTCTTCTAACCTCTTTCCAGCATAATACCGTTTTTCACTAGTACGGGATACGAATAATCAATCTACTTCCTTATAGATTTTTTAAAACTTTATGGTTATTAATCGAACTTTTATACAAATGATTAACACCAACATTTTTTATACGTGATAATCTATTTTATGAAGTACCAGTATGGCCAGGAAATAAGTATAATAATGTTACTAATTTTATTCAAATTGATTTGAATGCGTTACAAAATCAACAAGTCAGTGTCGCCAATACATTACATACAAAATAATAATTAGATTTCGTATATCCAGGAAACTTACCGGTCAATTTTGTACGCAAAATGTTAGTTATATAATTAAAACTATTGATATGTTATTTATAACGCGATATACATTGAGTTTAAATTAATGTTACGCGTGCCAAAATTAGTCGAAAATGTTGGCAAGACACTTGATTTTAATTTCGTATTTTCTATTATAGATTGATATTTCTTTTCCATCTGATTAAAACGAACCACGTGTAAGATATATAGATAACCGCAAATAATGTAAAGCATATCATCATTGATACTGGTTAAAACATTCCCTGATAGTTAATATACATTGCTAGATCAACCCACTTATAGTGTTTATGATCGATTTATTTTTGCATCAGTCACGTGGATTGATCGTGATTTAGAGATAATCATAAAAGAGTATCGCGCCAACCGCGTACGGAAATAACTGAAAAAAGGTGAAACTATTCGAAGTTACGGAACTTTGAAGGTTATCTTGAAGTTATATTTTGCTAAAAGAGAATGTGAGAGAAAAGTTTTCGATAAAGCCGCTACGTCACAAAATTTATTATTGTTCCGGTCAATAATTGATGTGTAATTATTAGATTTTTATACCTTTAAGCGAGTGATGTGTTTAATATCAATGGATGATACCGAATACTTTTGATTTGGCCACACACATTTATGGGAATACATACATGTAGAGACACAGAAGTTTGGTGTCGACAGTGGTTTGGAGAGAAAGAACCACTGTCGACACCAAACTTCTCGAATCATGCTACGTAATCCTAGCTCAGTGGAATACACCTGTATTCGACCTCTCGAGTCTTCAGTTTCATAATTAATTAAATTATTATGTATTAGGTTCTAATTTCGAGTTAGGTTCCATTAGGAGAAATCTAACTTGGTTGAATGTTGTGTAAACTTCAGTATAGTTATATTATGTACTATAATAAAACAAATAGGATTGTACTGGCGGTATGTCATTAGGTTTAAATGGGTATACAATAAAACGTGACTGACGTCGCGGCCGTGTGATAATTTTAGATTTTTATTGTATTGAATCGAGGTTTAATTTTACCCCTTTTTCCCCATTAAATGTGGGTTTATTCTTTTTAGGTGTAGTAATTTGACATGTATTTTACGGCAAATAGATGGCAACACTGGTTATGGCCGATGATAAAATTTCATCCGGAGAAAACGTCATAAAGGTTGGTTTGTACTAACCCTTTCACCGCGGGAGATTTCATCGCGGTCTCCACCATGTCAACGTTTGACCTTGAACATTTTTTTCATATTTTAAAGCAAATACTCAGTTCAAACGACGATAACTATAGAAGTGTATCTCTTGTCCAGTAAAATAGCGAAAAATCGAGAAATAAACATCATTTATTCCAGATAAAGGAAGATATGAACAATACTTTTACTATTCCCGTAATAGTAAGACGAACAAAAGTCAGCACGTCATTATAAAATTTTAAGAATAAATTAAATACATTCAACGGATGTACATAAATACACATATACAGCCAGCCATGAACGAAAGCAATGCTGAAAGAAATATAATGGAGTCCTTCACGCGTGTGAGATTTTAGAATTGAAGAGAACAAATAAAAATTGCGCCGTTTTATTTGTCATTTTTTTATTGTTGGCTGTTTATCATCATCAGCAGTGACTATCAACTACTTTTTCAAGCATGCATTGATACTTGACTTTCGTTTGGTTCAACACATGAACTTATGTGGTAGGACGTAAATGTCCACCGCAGCAGATATTTGATTCAGTTGGGCATCATGGCCAGCCGCGTTGAAAGGGCTAACACCGGCACATTTTTCCTGGACTAAAAATAACCTGCATAATAATAAAATCAACTTGTAAGAATGCAGTTTCTGGTGTGAAATGCGCGGCTTAAATAAACACAATTTATATATTGCGTTAAATTGACTTGGAGTGCGCATACCAGCCATAAATGTTATAAATAGAATGAAGGAAATGTTTTTTTTAATGTCATACCGCGAACAGGTTAGCTACATTTTTAACATCATGCAATCGTTTATACTAGATTTTCTCAACCTTTGTGTCTATATTCCACACTTTCATTATTATTAGTTTTTTTTAAATCTATGTGGAATATATAAAATGAGCCGATTATTCGCAAATATTTTTTAGTTTAGTATGTTATATTTTAGCTTAATTTAATATTGTTTAGTTGGTATTTTTTATATTTAAGAAGTCTATGGGATAACATATCAATCACACTTTCATATTTTTACATTGGTCTGCTTTCATACGCATTTTCAGTACCAATCACGTACGAAACTTAGGGTCGTCTGTAAACATATTGGAAAGCAATCAGCCCATTCTGGGATATAATTCACACTTCCGTCGAATGTATCCTATAGATAAGAGATAGTAATCTTCCGGATTAATGGAAACCTATCGGTGGTTACAGAAGAAGCAGAGACGATTAAGACTCGTTTGTGAGATTTGAAACTATCGTTTATTGTTGATCGACAATTAACAGTTTATTTCAGCAAAATATTATGTGGAACGATGCAGTAAATTATCATATTTATTAACGAAACGCAGACATAATAAAATTGGAACATGTTTTGACGTCTCGTAAGAATCATGGTTATGTTATCCGTATGTGATTTCTGGAGATTCCAAAGAAACGTTATGATTGTTGACGTTAGTTATCAGCATATTTGTTGCGATATATAATAATGCATACACAACATAATAAAAAGCGAACAATAGAGATGAAAATATATGAAAATTGAAAATACAAAACACTCGAGAATGCCTAAGTTGGGTATATTTATACTCGAGCAACTCGAGTTGAACGTTATATATTATTATAATTGCTTTGTTCTTAATATTATAATTAAAAAGACGATGTTTTATAATTAATATAATAAGTCACCTAACCTAACGCATGTAATAAACGTGTTTTGTTGTATTACTTATATTTATTAAGTATGGGTCGCGATAAGCTGTTATTTTACTAAACTTTGTACGAAGCCCAAAGGAAAATAAACATCATTATATTAGTTTTCAAAAGTAACCATTTTCTATCTGATATACATTTGCGTAAAACAATTTGACTTTTTCAATAAAAAAACATTTGACATGAATTTATTAAACAGTTTTTCCACTCACTGACTAACTGGATAAGGACGATTTGTTTTTCATTTCGTAATTTTCGCGTTTGCGTGTTATTTTCGATGAAAACTATTTGGGACATTATTTAAAATGTCTGCTTGCTCGAGAAATCTTGTCGAAGGACACATTCTTCAGGATGTATTAAAAATAACTCCTGACGTACTTGGTTCTCAATATTGAGATTTTATCGTGCGTTAATTTATTCCACGGTAGTGTAAAGGTTGGCGTGCGCGCCTAGCAATCCGGGAATCGAACCTGCGATTCTAGCATTTGTGGTATTAAAAAAAATCCAAAATGCAGGACTGGATACCCATACTCATTGGGCTGAGCAATTGTCTGCAACCAATTGTCATGACAAATAATCTGTCAAGTGATATCTTCACAGTGCGGAGATCGATATACTCCACTTTTGGAATGGATATTGTAAAAAAACGATCATTACACGACTTCGTAGTGAAGTTGGTGAGGGTTTACTTTGTCACCGGACATTACAGGTCAAAACTAGCAGGCGTTGAATTAAAAAAATAAGATACAACATTGACACCCAATAGGTGGAATAATTCACTTAAATCAGAAATCAGTCAATATTTATACGCTACATTATCGCAGAGGACGTGTTTTAAAAATTAAATAAATAGCAATTTCCGAAATGTGTTTTCTATAATAGGTACCGGATGTATAAAAAAAAGGTGTATTGGTATAGAGATTACGAGTAATAAAGGCTCCATGTATACAATCATATATAAAATATATCAAATACACCCTATGTATAGCACCTTATAATCTTCAAGAACGCCGGGATACAAAACAATAGATAAGCAAGATTTAAACTTTAACAAATCGTGTATAGAATACAAATTACATTCGTATCCATGATAGACAGTTCGACTTGTAAAATGAAATGATAATGTGATAATGAAAAAGTGAACCACTGTATTTAAATTGACTCAGTATGAACAATATGAGCATAGGGAGAAATTATTATAATTGAATATTGCTGTTTATGTATAATTTTCAGTATCGCTTGCAGCCTTAAATATTGACCTGGTATTGTATTAAAAATATTATTAGTGTATACGTAATTAGTAATGTTTCGGGTAAATTCGGTATTAAAAAAAATGAGCAACTTGGCATCCTTAATCCTGATCTCACGGTATACTTTTACACAGGATAGCAGGACGGCGTCCTCGTTTGTCGACCTACCTTCCGCAGTGAAGAGACGCGATCTTGTCCATGTTAAAAAAGTGGTTAGACCACTGCACCGCGGAGACTCAAACGCGTGCAAATAAGACAAAAAGCTAAACTGGGAATCTATTTTTAAACCTTTCCTACGAGCGATTATTTTTGTTATAAATAAAGAGTCGGGCGGCTCGAAGAATGATATACCGCTAATGTCGGGGTTAACTCAATGTTGTAAAAAAGCTCACAATGAAAAGTTATAAATAAAAAAATGCATTTAAAGCTTGCGGGGACGAAGAGGACGAAAATATTTTTTTAATTTATGATGTTCAATTCGTTAAAATAATAAGTCTTCGCATACTCGCCTCGATAATAAAATATGACAAGATATTGTAGCAATATTTACATTTATGTGTAAAACTTAAGAAAACGCAAACAAACGAATTCAAGCATACATTTTATATGAATTCGTATTATGTTCTTTTGTGTGATCTTAATTCTTGGCGGAATGCCATCTATCGTATTGAAATAATATCAAACTGTTTTATAGATTTTTCCTCGCGTATTTATATATTAACATCGTGGTCGGTTTCGACGGTTAAAAGTTAAGATGAAAATTACTAATTAAAATGGTCTAGACCAACGTGGAAAATATCGCCCTCCAGTGGGCAATTGAAGTCGCTTATGGGGGGAGGTTATCATGTGTCAAGGGATTAATTTAAATATACAACTCGCCTTATCACTGACTAAGTATTATAGATGTATATACCCCTTCGACAGTTATGCACAGGTAACTGAGAAATACGTCTCAAAGTGGTAAATGGGCCTAAAAGGGTTGAGAGCCTTTGCTCTAGACACTTTAATCGAATCTTTTCATGATGAATAAAAATAATTTCCGAACAGCATACATCCACACTGTAATAATATAATAATATATTATACTTCTTTCAGACTTATATTTTTTATTTTTTTTGTGAAAGTTATGCTGTATAAACGTAGGTGTGATTATATTTTCCAATAATGCTATTTGTTATTATTGGAAGTCTCATTCCCCAAAGGAAAAACTGAAATAACGGTCATAGCTGATTTCATTTACTATGACTATAATACTATATCAACTGATATCTGTATCCAACGCTTTAAACGTTTTGGGATTTAACTTTTTGAATGTTATGGGATTGTTATGAAATATTTAAAGAGGTTTTCTTGTTTAAGTAGAATTATTTATTCATGATATACTTAATCGAAGTGGCGAGCCATCGTAATTAAATTTACCAAGATCTATAACATCTGATGGACTGAGGACATTAAGAAAGATAGAAATCTTTTGTATTTTATCAGTCTGAGTAAATACGGACTATTGGTATTTTCAGTAACACGTTATATTTTTTTTAAATATCGATGAATGGAAAAACTGGTTAAGAACTAAAAATATCCGGTTGATGCAAATCTCAAAAAAATAATGAGCAGGTCACGATAAGAAGTGTAGAAATCCCAAAAGAAAATGGAATGACTATACTAGCAGGATGTATAAGCCGAGGCATGGTTTGTGATACTGAATATTGTTGTCGAGTGTTCATAAAGAAATATGGTACTTATAATTTGCATGGCGACTTTTAGTGCTAATACGAAAAGTTTACAATTTATTTACATAATAAATATACAGTAAAATGAGAAGCCTTAAAGAGATGAAATGTTGGCTTTTACAGAATTAGGATGCAAGATAGATACATTCATTACTTATGATAACAGCCGGTGAAAAAATATTGCAGAATTGCCTATGACCTGCCAAAGGTTTTTAAGTTGGAGAAAAAAAGATATGGCATAGTTTTATGTTTGGAAAAAGGATGGCCAGTGAAATTGACGACCACTAAAAAAACTTCTACATTATCAAACTTAAAGGTTTTTTTTCAACAACGTATTAAATGGATATCATATTGAGTAAATAAAACACCAGCTTTAGTATGCATGCATTTCAAAGTTTTGCCTATGTAATTTATTGATCATTAAATAAACGTCCTTGTGCCTCCTGTTAATTTTGTTTATATATGGGTTACGTCCCCTTTCCTTTACACAGTCGATATGTATCATTGAATATCAAGATTATATTCAGCACACTATGAGTTCTTGAACACATGCAAAATTGTCTAATTAACATTTGTAAAATCTTTCTCTGTGTGAACTTCAACATAGATATCACACGTGGCATTATGGTTATATTACACCAGTAATACAAAGCAGATGTAGTCCGGAGCTTCGAGATGTCGATCAATCATTTTTAGAATCAAATATAGTTCGTACTAAACTATCTGAGAAGCTAGCGATAACGTACTGTTAATATTAAGTTGAATCGAAATAAGCCAAAAATATGACGACTATGCATTTAGATAACGAGGATTATTGGTATTGGATAATTAATTACAGTGAATAATACAAGCTTAATATGCTTGTAAATCCTACTTAAGATTCTACCTAAAAATAAAAATAAACTTCGCACCAACTAAGTAATATTTGTATTAAATAATGAATAATGTATATTTAAACGATTTTTTGTCGATGTATGAGTATATTGTGAATCTTTCGGCAACGTAATTGGAAGGCTCTAGCTAAATACGAATCGTTTAGGTGTGTATAACACATGCTTAACAGGTTGTGCGATCGGCTGATAAAAATATTCGTAAAATAGTATCGGTCAATAAGATGAATTTTCATATTGTGTAGATCCATGTGGTTTACATGTGTAGCAGCAGAAATATCAAAGTAACACGAAGCTTTGCCATGTGCGCCATCCGGTAGTAGGTGAATAAATTTGTTTATATTTATGATCATGGAAAAGAATCACAGGACCTTAAGGGTAGATGAAATAGTGACGTTAAGCGAAGGTGTATGGCAGCGCAAAGTTGAGAACTGGAAAGAAGAGGAAGCGACCCGTATGATCGGATAATAAGTGATGTTAAATCCTAATACATACACTTCATTGCCTGGATATATTATATGAGTAGTATACTAGCGGGCAGTGTACACACTTAGTTTACTGGAGAGTTCAAAGATGTAAGCCGAATTGTAAATAATTTAGTTTAAGATTGAATAAAAATTAAACAGTTCTAATTAAAACATAATCTCTATTAGTTTTAACAAGATTAGTTTGGTGTAAAATATTTACACTTGTATAAACAAATTGGCTGTTATAAATTCATATACTTATTACGTTATTTTATTACATTGAATAAATTACTTTACTAATGCTAAATCTAGTAATAGGTGATGTATAGTTTATTTGACAACATATGCTTGCGGCGGGTTCTCTGGATACGGTGGTATGACCTAGTTTGAAACGAGGAGATAAGAGAACGGACCAATGAGAAATTGAAGCTGCGACGCTGGACCTGGGTCGGCCACATATTGCGGATGCCTCAAGACTTTTAACCTGACCTGCCTATTCTTCATGGCGACCGGTACTGGCGTCCTGGAAGGCCGCTAAATGCTATTTATAGAATGTACTGGCGGGCGACTGGGATTCTTGGACGTAATGTGGTGTTCATATGCTCAACTTAGGGAGCGAATTTGGAAGAGAAAAATACAGTTTATTTTTGTATTGAAGAGAAACTGTACTGAAAATAGCTTATCAAAGAAAAATAAAAAGAAAATTGTAGCGATCTGTTACAATATAATATGTACACGTGTCGAAAATTCTAAGTACACAAAAAAAAAGAAAATATTACGCATGAGTTGCACCGAGTAGTAGGCGTTATTGGGAATACATATTAGAATCTAAATCGGCTAGATTTTGTGGCAACTCTGAATGTGTTTCATATTGAAAACACACGCCGTCAATATGCATGCATCGTTGTAAAATAAACATGTGGGATTTATTGCGTTTTAAATAATTATCCCTGAATGTGGATAAGAGTTGTATAAAATGAATAAACATCTTATTTAGTTGATTTATAGGTCCACAGGAACAGTTTAAGCGAGCGAGTTGTTTTAAAACAAACATTGTTAAAGTACACACTAATAAAAAAGTTTGTTCACTAATTAATTAGCAGAATTTCATTAATTTGATAATAAATTCTGTACATAAATAAATAGTAACTTTGAAATTATTTATGGGAATGAATGAGTTTTAAATTTTCTCTTCCCAAACAAAGTATTTATTCAATTGTGTTTGTTGACTGAGGTCAAATGTCATCAGATTTGATATATTCACTGCTCGACGAAGTTCTCCCCACTTGTTATCTGGTTCTTTAAACTGACTTAAAAAAATATCTTCATCAGGAAGAAAATAACTCACATGTGGTTGCTTTTAAGGAAATGAGTTAAATACGGCATTGCATAGTTTCAAAACTTTCCATGTGTTAGAAAATATCGTTATTTAATCAAACATATTTCTTTGCATCCCCTATAACATGAAGTAATATAAAAAATCGAATTTTGAAATATCTGACATGTATTCCACATCCTATATAGAAATATATATAATAATTTACCCGTAAGTACTTCAAGTTTCAAGGTTTTTATTTGTGAACATAGATTATTAAGTCTAAAGTTTCAAATGGTAATTTTGACGTAATAATCTGTTCTTAGCTTATCCTGAAAAATTACAAATTTGACATACGGGAGGTATTTTCTCGTTGACAACGATACGGTCATGTAATTTTTACTGCAATGAGGCAATCTCTTTATTTCACCCACCAGCAGGAACTAAGACGAATTCTATTTTTTTGTAAACGAAGTTTATCTCTTATAAGGCATACATGAACTTTCAGAAAAAGCAATGAAAATTATAATCGTAATGTGAAAGTGTAGTTGAAATCAAATAGTTATTTAACGATTTTAGTGCAAATTGTTCCAATATTTTTTTATTTTCGCTTCGAGAGATGTGGAGCATGCTGATTTTTATACTGTTAATATTTTAACTTGGTATGTTGGCAACGAATGTCTTGTCAACATATTGTAGATTTAGATACGCCTCATTCTTTTAGGCGGATACTAATTTTTTTTTGATGAATACTGTTTTATAAAATCACATTTTTATAACACATAGATTATAAAAAAAAAAATGTTTCAAAATTTGTGACCACACTGTAAATTCATATCGATATAATTATTTAATCATAACATGTATGGCTATATTAACGTTTGATATTTATTATTTTGTGAATTATCTGTTATACGGCAGAATATTGTTTATTTAATTAAAACTTATCTGTACTCAACAACGTTTTATGTGTCGAGCAATGCGGATGACATACGACTCTTGTGATTTAAGTAAGAAGAGGAAACTAAGTAATTCTGATAATTCTACGAGTAAAATAATTTAGATAATATAAATAAAATAGCAAGTGGTGAGATTAAGTAACAATCCTACATTCACCAAACCCAGGGGTTGGCATGCACGTGCGGATCTTTTGATTTTCATTGATCAGGCGGTTTTTTGTTTGCTCACAGAATTTTTAGAGTGAAAAAAATTTTCACGCTTTCAAAATAATTCTTAAACGTTTTGTCAAGATTTTTCCGACCACTGACCTAACCTAACCTTTGTATTTACCAAGAATACCATCCTTAGATTAATATTTGCTATGTAGACATACATATATTAATGTGTAACAGTTTTTAAATACTCATGCAAAATCATTAATTGAAAACGATTTAACGTAAAGCAGAATTTTTTTACCATGTCCGTTCCGCAAGTGCCTTGCCTATGTGAAAACGTTTCGAAAGATTATTTTTCATAATTGTTTATCAAAAAATTGCTTAACCCAAAGAGCATCTAGTCCTGCATTCCCAAGATTGCTAAACGCGCACACCAACCTCTACGCTACCAGGGAGACAAATCATATAACCGAGCAAAATCAGTAGTTTAAAACTATTTATCTTAATCAAGAAATAATTTCATAAAATTGATTATTTAAGACAATACAAATTGTATTATACAAAAAACAATTGCTATAAACAGGTGAAAATGTAAACTGAATTATTATTTGAAAAAACTAATATTTTGAAACATGCTCCCATATATCTGTTGAGAGCATTTTAAAGTTGGTTTGACTACCTTTCGGACCGGTTGGCCATTGCATCTTCATTTCTACGAGTGAAGATTTTCTCAAAATAAGAATCGTACATATTCCGATTAATGTTCAAAAACCCAAAGTATTTGGATGCTATTCATGAGACAAATCAAAGGTCTATCGAGTTACGCCATAGTATACGTCTGCATAACTGATGTTATGACATATAAAGCATTGGAACTTAGACACAAATTCGTTTAGTAATCGATTAACGTATACAATAACACTAACAATATTCGTTTATAAAACCAATGAATGGTAAACTAAGCATACAATTGAATTCCTAAATTGATACAAAAAAACATCACTAACTCGCCGCATTTAAATAAAATATTTTTTTTCAATTTCTAGTATTCCCAATGATTTTCGCAATGGGTGTTATTAGGTTTAAATAACCATGATTGGCAAAAAAAGATAATTGAATCGTAGTAACGTGGCGTTCCGGAACATTAATTTCGCGGTTAAAATAAAAACACTTTTTTATGACAGACGTTTGTAGCTATTTGCAATAAATAAAACCCGGTCGACTGCTCCGTTTGTGGTCTTCATTTCGGACTGTTGTAAATTAATACGATCGATTTATGGTGTTTAATGGACATTTATTTTGAATGATTGACGGGAATTTATTTTCCACTAAAAATGTATATAATGATATAAAAAGATGGTACAAAAATTGGCTGATTACATTCACCGCTAGATTTGCGACAAAACCGGAGAAGACATGTTTTTTTTATTGACATTAATAAGCGTCGAGGTTATATAATATAATGGAAAGATACAAAATCAAACAAGTAGAAATTGTAAAAAATATTTAAGGTAAAATATTTGAGAGAAAAATGGTGGCAAATTTAACATGTCACATTAATCTGGGACACCTTGGTTGAATTGTCGTTTGTGTCCACGTTGGATATTTTTTTAATCTATACGAAAAATCGAATGAGAATATTTATATATACGGGTAAAGAAAAAAATCCTTGGTGGTAATCCCGTTCTAAATACTAGCATATTGAAAAAAAAATATCCATTCCTATATTTCCACAAACATCTTAAATTAGTAGATTATCAATTGGATTTTTCTATATATCCGACCGTAGAAAGAAAAAATACGTAACCCTCACATTTTTTTATGATGATCACGATGTATACAACTTTATGCACGTTCTAGCATAGGCCTGGCGAGCCCGAATTGACATAATGGGCCGCATTGTCGTTGTAAAATTTTCCAAGAGCCGCACATGAATGGATGTAGTCGCAAATTTTGTTCCAATATATTTCTTAAGATTTTACTTCCTTCCGTGGTTTCTCGATTTTTTAGACCTCGAGCTACACACAGTGTAGCCGCCAGTCCTGTTCTAACAAAAGGGTGTAAGCTGGAAATGCCAAATTAGTATCTGAATTTAGCTTTAAAGGTTGAAAAAAGGATGCTAAAATCATACCAGATGAAGCAAATAAAATATGACAAATAAAAGGAGACAACACACAATAATTAATTAAGAATTCAGTGATAGTAAATCAGCGATGAGCAGAGCACGTATGACTTGACAAATTAAGTCATACGTTGGTATTCCAGGAATCGAATATTGTAAATTCTGGTAGGTAGATAAAAACAATAGAATACATGTGTACACTGAGAAGAATAGAGGATATGTGTAGAAGGAGAGAGAGACACAGAGTAGAAGACTGACAGCCAAGATCGAGAAGATTGATAAAGATTTTTTATGATGTGGAAATTTAATATTAAATTAGAAATGGGAATTAATTTGTTTTCCAAGCCGAATTAGGCTGAATCAATAAACAATGATGCGAAAATCGAAAATAAACATTTAATTAATATCAGGAAAATTTATCGTAAATTACGAACACGAGTAAGTGTTAAGTATTGACGTGGGCAATGTTTGGAAAACATATTTTTACTGAACTGTAATATAATATACATTTAACATTACAAACACAAAATAAGTGGCTTCACATCCAACTATTAATCATATTATTTGAAGGAAAGGCTAAACAATCAAAAATGTTTATCTATTGAACGTTATACGAGTATGTATAGCATAATATTATAATATAGTATATGTATGTGTAAGGGCGTTATTTGAATTATTGTATTATTGAGCGAAATCGGTAGTCATATAATGTGTCAGTTACAAAAATAAAATGTGCCAGAAATTATTGCGTTTATGACTTATTTTAACAGTTGCAAAATTGTGTAACATCATATTTGCGTTATTTGCATTTTTGATGTCGAGTCGTTTAAAATATTAAAGTATTATTTGAGAACTGCATTGCTTACTTAATATTATTGACCGATTCTTAGCCAATTAATTTGTTTAATTAAAATTAAACATTATATATTAATTAACTGCTAAACTATGTAAATACATGCAAGAATCAATATTTAAAACAGTTGTCGGTGTTTAAAAACACATTTTTTTAAATGTGTGCCACCTACAGAACAAATAGCGTGATATATTCAGCGTTCGTAATGAATTAATAATGTGACGTGATGGGCGATAGCTTTTGTTTAAAAAAAATGAGATAAAAAGTGGCTCGGCTATTTATAGCTTTTATCAAGTGTAGTTAGTAACTGATGTGTATAAAAACTGACTTATAGTAAGTGAATAAATAGCTCACGTTTTTAGATGTAGCAAAAAAACATAATAATGAAATATTTTTTACATGGCATTTCTAAAAATAAACGTCTTTGGGCAGTAGGTTGATGTAGTATACGGATTTTTTTTGTAGTGTGTTCATCTAAATGCGTAATATTATAACAGTGTTTGTAGGATTTATTTTAAATAAAGATACGATTATAGTCATAGAGAGGACTGGAGTCAACTTCAATCGATGATTTTCGTTTGTTTACTTTTGTTCCATTTTCAGTAATAACACTATTTTCACACTGCTTTCATATACGAATTTTACACAAAGAAAGTTATTATTACAGTTAAATTTCGTATTGAAAATATGTGTTAAGAAAAAAAGATTGTGTAACAAATGAAAGTTTAATCCCACCTGACCAAACATAATAGAACCCAGCAATATTAATGCAAGAATCGAAATGTTATTTTAACTTCCTAATTAAAATATTAGAGTTTTTAATAAACTTCATAATTGATCCGTGAATAATTTAATTATATGAATTATTATGAATCCTGTAAAATTACATCATTTTATGTGTCCCTGCCTATAACAAAAACCCAAGTCCGTGCCAATAAATATGTTAATTATATATTTATACACTGCGGATAGTGGTAAAATAAGAAGCATGGAACACCTGTTTTCATGAAAGTGTGTAAACAAATTTAACACTCAACGGGATCCTAAAAGCTGAGGAAAGAGCTGTTTACCTTTAACAAATTCCAGAAAAATACGCTCCAATTGTTGACGACCGACATTTTTAAGAAATAATGTGAGGTAATGATTATGTTTATATATTTTTTTACCTTACGCATTTGTATTTATGGAAAAAAGGTTTTCGCTCGGGGCTTACATACAAAATTAGATACCGGAAACCAACAAATACAATATTTTTCATTCAAATGTACTATTTATTGAACCACAAACGAAAATAAATCCACAAAGTACATTTTGCCGATTTATTCAAGCATTTTCATGATATTTATTTTTGAATATTTCAGAAATAATCAAGCATCAAAAGAGGTAGGAAAATTCACGGAATGAATGGTATTTCTAAATATAAAAATAATCGAACTTACAGACGCAATTGCTATATATGATCGTTGCTGGGGTGATTAAAAATTTATTGTTGTTTCAGGAGTATCGTCGACGTATTGACTCATGGCGCTGTATATGCATAAATACTGGCAAGTAATAATTTCATTTATAGAAATGGCCATTGGCTCTGTCCAACAAGGAGTGAAAAACTGACGAGGAAAAAGATGCTCCGAAAATAATGGGTTAATTAATACGATAAATAGTGTCTAAACTGCCCTCACAATCAAAAACGCAGCTGATGGCAAAGTTAAATTTTGGGAAAACAGAATTTATCATATTTTTCGTTGCTGAATCATATCCGATGTTTTTACTTATGAATCATGTTTTACTTTGTTCTTGCTCTATAAGACTCTTAACATTTTTGCAATGGTAATTGAACGTGATTATGATGACTTATATACTAGAATAAATATTTTTTTATTTATTCCTCATTTTATTTTATTTTTGATTTTTTGCCATTAGCTGATATTTACTTATGTACTTATATCCTGAAACAATACATTCAATTTAAACAATATTAAAAATACAAAACTCCCGTGGCATGGGAGGTATGGATGGGGATAAAAATGCGCATCGAGGTTCGAGATAATGTGACCCGGTATGATACAAGATTTTTGGAAATGAAATCTTTTATATACTAGTTAGAATAAATTTATTGAATATATTTTTAGGGGTATATAAAAAAATACGTAATGCATAAGCATCGAGACGATGAGTTTCGAATGTAAAAACATGTCATCATATTACCGAGATTCACATACTCCATTTCTAGAGTGGACATTTTCGCACTGTGTAATATGCTCTACTTTTGGAGCGGACATGATAACAGATGTATAAACTGTTTCTCGTCAACTCTTTGTGTATCACATCATGACACAAACAAGATTTTAGTCAACCGAAATAGCTATCGAGAGAAATTTAACAAGTTTGTAAAATATATTATTGCAGTTATAACACCATTTTCAAGACTATACCCCGGTATTGAGAGTTTTGTTGACGATACTATGATTTATAATATTTTACGTAGTCTTATACTATTAAGCAGGGTAAGATATTTAAACTAAGAATAGCTACTATTTTTTTCGATTGATCAAACAGAAAAAAGTTTTAAGTATTCTTCCAAAACGTTCAATACAATATTATATTATTCAACCGTTCCAGAATATTCAAAGCTAGTAAATGAGAATTATACGATTCTCGTATAAGTCATAGAATCCCAAAGTTGGCGGTGAAGCCTTCTAGGGGGCGATAATAAGTTCAGAATAAGCACTTGGGGGGGGGGTTTAGGTCTAGGGGTCGTTGGGTTCTCATAGAAGAAATTGATAATTATATATTATGCGAGCTAAAAAAACGAGAGACGGTGAGTATAATAGAGTATTTTTTTTACGAAAGGGGGGCCAAACAAGATTAGGAGCCTATGGTACAAGCCATAATGAGGCACCTTTGTGGCATGATTCGTCTAGGGTCACCTCAAGACTTATCATTCTTTTTCATTAATTTGTCAATATTTTCTTGACGTCGATACATTTTCGAACAGTTGTTTGTCACGATTATTGATGTAACGGAAATGGATTAAATTATTCTGTAATGAAACCGGAATGGGAAAATAAAAAATATTTGATATATTATAAGACAACAGCCGTAAACAAAATAAAAATGGCATGAGTTCAGAATTATTATTATTAATCCGACAACCACCGTCATTTTAGAAGGTCAGTGAGATTCTGTAAAATTAGGCACGTGTACCTCATTCAATAATAAATAAGTCCTATGGAATTTCGTAGTAAAAGTTGGCTAGCCAATTTGTAACACAATCATCCATAACGAAGACATTTTTCTACTACTAAATTATTGAAATAATATTATAATTTATACTCCTGGATATGTCGCCTCGGTTGTCGTTGATTTGCGCGTGCTTTGGCATCTAAGATTGCTGATTCAAATCTTGTAGTTGTATAACGAGTCTAGTGAAATTAAACAAAAAAGGCCCAACTTCAGAAAACAAAACCCGGAAAGCTGGGTTTTGATATGGACTTTGATACTGTAATTTTTCACAAAATCTCAAAAGTTCCCATCGATCCGAATGCCGCTAAAAATTAACACGGGGAAAATATCTTTACTAAAATCTAGTTTTCCGGGATTTCTTCCAAAATGCAATTTCACTAGACTATACATTTGCAAAAAGAAAAATAAGACGCGGAATTGGATGTCTAACGTAGAGCTGACAGCCAATCAATTTATTCATGAAGTATTCACTCTGTGAATGTCCATATGTTCTACATTCGTAGCGGACGTTGTGTACAATAAGGAGATGTTAAAATAATGTTCGGATGATAACCAAAATAATCAAAATTCCACAACAATGATCATAGTCTTGAAAGATTTATTTATTAAAATTATCAGGCGGACACTGATAAATTATCCACAAAAATTAAATATTTATACTGAAACACTTAGCTCCTTTTAGTAGGGCTACCAATAAAAACACCCAATACGAATGTAATCGTATAAATACATTTACACGATTAATCTGCCGTCCGGTTAATCTGACCACGATAAATTGACAGTCCAATAACATTGAATATATAAATAGTTGATACGAAGTCGACCGTACGCAAGTTTTAAGTTATTTCCTTATACCTATATTACATTTGTATACGAATTCGGGTTTCAGCATGTAAATATGTAACATGAAAATGAAGTTAGCAGCAGATAGTTTTTTTTATTGGGAAGAATAATTAAATTTTATGACACTGAAAAACTTAATGATTCTATTTTGAAAGTTAACCTTCAAATCAGCTGCACACACTTGGCAAGATAAAACGTTCTAGATTGGTTTGTTGAAGACACCTGTTAAGAAATTCATATTTACTGAGAAAATTTTATTATTAAAATAATAGGAAATGTATACATGGGTTACGGTTTCAGAATTGAAATATTATATTATATAAATCCGGCGGATGGTTGGCAACAATATGTCGCTGCTTGCAATGACAGAAAGAAATGTCAATAATGCATTTGGATTTTATTTTAGTTTTCTGAAACGTCACGCGCAATAAATAGGGAATGGATGTTTAAAAAGTATAGAATGTTTTTTATCAAATAAAATTGTATGGCGGCAAACGTAGCATTTTTCGCCGAAATTCTAGGATTTAGAAAAAGATAAATACGGTGAAATTAATAATATTTCTGACTCGATAATGAGAGATTTCAATTACGCATAGTATTGACAAACTATGGTTTGCTACGAGTTATTCGTAGATTGTTGAACAGGTGGTTTGCAAAAAATAATTTGTAGAGTGATGGTGGGTGTGAGGAATTTTCGTGAAAAAATAATCTGTCAAGACATGTCTTCACATTGCAGATATCCATGCACTCCACATTCAGAGCGGACATCTTCACATAGTGAAAATTCATATATTCCATTTTTGGAATGGATATTGTATAAAAAATACATATATTCATAAATGTTGATAAAATTTAAAAAAAAACATTCAGCTGATCCATCCGTGACATGAAAATATAGTATATTTATTGCTTCACTAGATTCAAAAGGTTGGCGACCGTTGATCTAATCTAACTTCAAGATGGATCGTTATTTGCGACTTAGGGTCATGTATTTAAGCGAAGCACAGGTTGCAAACATCGCAGATTAGTTATTATTAAATATGTAATTGAAGATTGATGTTGAAAGTAAAGAGGATGGCATATGTTGTTATCGTTGTTAAGTTGGCTTTATGGAATTCGAACTAAATATCGAATAAGAGTATTTATAATTCATAATGTATAGTTAAATTTGTTTGTCACAATTGTTATTGGAAGAGTGACCCGATTTTATTAGTGTATTATGTATATATATTATTGAAAAACAGTGACGAAAAAAATTATCGTCTGTAAAAAAGTGTATTTTGTTTTAATAATGCATACTAAAGTACGGAGACTTCTGATTGTAAACAAATAAAGAATGTTAATAAAATTACAATAACATTTTCTATGTTTGTCTTTCGTTCCTCAGCAATTCGCCCCCAGAAATAAAAGCAAGCTACATAAAAATTTTGGAAGAGATTCAAAAATCGTTGTAGGTCGACACCGGCCAAAAACGGATCAGTGTAAACATCGACATCGGGCAAATAATAATTTATAAAAAAAAAAAAACAGCTCGAACATAAAGACTTGAAAACTTCTTCAGCATACTAGAAAACAACTTGTCATGCAAATGTCGAACATGATAGTTATATTTTGCCTTATTTCGGTTACTCCTCTTATATCAATTGAGGGGGTTCAAAGCAAAAACTATATTGTGCATCAAGTCATGCATTGTTTTATAATTACTTATCGTAATACATATCTATGAATATGTGAGTTTAAACGGACTGTTAAAGATATTAATATAAGATGACGTAGATATATACATATGTTTAAAGTTCATACAATACAAGTGATTGATTTTAAATATTGAGTGATTGAGGATTGAGTCCTTTTGGTAAATCCCTCTTTTTTTCAAAAACTAAAGCTGAGTTTCGATAATAGTCGGTATTTGTTTGTAGCTTGTTTCTCTTTAACAGAACGTGTATGTAGTTGTGAACATTATGATTCTAAAGATATAAACACTCTTCTGAAAACTGACGGTCAGTGTCTTTTGCCTAAACTGGGTCGATATAGATATCGATGTTTAAATAATGAATACATGTCAAAATCAATTCCTAGGATAAGCCAGTGTTGATGTATGCGTAAGATGAAAATTGAACTGCTCATATCGTTGAGTACTCTCAGAAATTGCAAGTACTGAAGCGAAAAATTTCCAGGAACGTGTCTGGTGCAATTTGTGAGATAGAATGTCGCACTTTGGTTGCAACCATTAACTTAGCGTCATTCTGGCGTTATCGAATTAATTAAAATTCAACGTCTTTGACGGGCTGTACACGTTGTCAGCATGGATGATGCTATTCCTTTGAGGAGGTTGAACATCTTTAAGGTTGAGAGAAGATAGAGTGGTGCTAAGGCGCAGGGCCAGGGCTGGATGGAATGGTAACTTTTATGCGAGTTTTTGGCTTCGTCAATTATTGCAATGAGCCGGAAAATAGAGAGGACTAATAAAATTGCCGCCCCCCCTATAATGCTTATTTAATACCCGTAGGTAGACAAATATTTCTTTTCAATATTATAAACGAGTTGTGAAGTATCGTTAACTTCAATTATCCACCACACACAACGAGTTGCTTCTAGGTTTTCTATCAACGTAAAATCTACAAAAGTATTATTTATATATTAAGCAACAGTTTATAAAGGCGAAAAGAAGGATCTATACGAAGATAATAAAAATGATTTGGATTTATATCAATATACATACAAAGAAATTGCAAATCGTATGCATTTTAAATAGTCAATGAGAATAGAAAGACAACTATTAATATTAAAATTATAAGTGCGCGTCCCTATCAACTAGGCAATCATAAACGAATTACTTTAAGAAATAGCTAATAAAAACTTCGTCACGATAAATAAAATATAAATAGCAAAATAAATTATTAAATATGAATTTAAAAATATTGTCTGCAGATTCTGAAATGAAACTAAAATTGCGTCTAGTTTTCATTGAATTGTTTACATATATATTTATGATTAAACTTTTGAACCGAATTCCAGTTTAAAGTCATCCATTTAAAGATCTCAAATAATATTTCAAAATGAACGTATTTACGCTTCACCAATAAGATAAAATCAGTTTTGTTTAGTTGTCATTCTTTTAGAACTATTGTACTGAAATATATTATAATATTAAAACGAGTCATACTATTAGTAGACAGATATACAAAGCCTAACCATAGCACGTGGACACTTAAGTATCAGGAATGAAAATAATATAAGGGAGCAAATTAAAACCTTTTGGTTTCTAATGAAAATATATTATATTAAGTAATGAGCCTGGATAAATAAATATAATAGGCATATACGTTAGTATCTATTGATTTAAAAAAATCCAAAGACAAGGTTTTGTTTGTAATCAACTGTATACTGATTTAGATAATTATGCATTAGATTTTTCTTGAGAATCGAATAAATATGTATTAACTACATTTTGCGGCTATTGTGTGTTGCCATTGTGTTCAAAGCTGGTCAGTGATTTGAATATGTTATTAGTATTAATTTATTTACTGCGTTCGCTGTGAAATTGGAACACATGGATATAAATAATGTGAAAATGTTCATTTCGGAAATGGAGTCTTCTGTAATATATGAATTTTTAGAACGTTAACACTTGTCCTGACAGATTTGAACGAACAATTATTGGCTGTTCTCTAAGAGATTCGAGCTGCAACCAGGCTACGCAGCGCACGCGCTTACTTCTCGGCCGCTGAGGCGATATTTATAGTGGATACCTAATACGTAACGGTTAATGTTCATTATATAGTTGTGTAAATATTTAGATTCATTTACATATACTATTTTGTGATTTATAGAAACTTTTAGAAACAATAGGAGAAGATAAAAATACAATATATAACTTTATGAAGATATTTGCTGAGAACTTTTCATCTGTACGTAAGCCTACGGGTGATTTTTTAGCACTCGTGGCTTCGTGAAATTTTGAGAGGAAAATAATGAAAATGTAATTTTCATCAATTTATTTACAAAGGAGTCAAAATAAGACCCGGAGGCTAAATTCATTTCAAAGTAACACGTTACTTACTTATTTGCAGAATTGCATTAAATAATATGGCACAGTCTTGTTCCTGACTGTCCCACTATCGATTATCCGATGATAGCAAAAAATATCAAGTATTCAAAATATTATTTCACTCTCAAAGAATTTTATATATATATTGGTTTTACAGTATTTATTCAGGGCGTTTACACAGGTTAATTGCATTACGCTTTACGTCGTTTGTCTTGGAAGTTTAAGATTGTCAATTAATCCTCATCATCCGAACACGCACAATTCCGTTTGTGAAGGATAATTTGCACTCTATTTACAACAATCGTTTTTATTTAAATTAAGTGTTTTTTATATAAGTTCTTCAACGTAAATAATTTTACTGAAGTTGAATAATTCAGTTTCATATGTCACTTACAACACAAAGATAAGTGCGCACTATTTCAGGGTAAACAGGACATATTTGCTTTTATCGTAAATGTGATGTTTCTACTTACTCAATGATTAAAAAAAAAAGAAATACTTTTTATGATACTTCCATACTTTGAGCACTCATATTATCCTGTATTAAGGAGCCGAAATAGTGATCTACTTTAATAAAAATAAAATAATACTTTAGCAATCGTTTGTGAAAATAAAAAATAAATTCCAGAGGATGCCAAAGAAATATTCCTCGTAAATTTCTCAAATGTAGCAAATCAATAGTGTATATGTAATAAATAAATATCCCGATCAGTAGTCGTCAGTCATATTTGTCAAACTTTATTGGACACATAAAATGGACAGACATTTTTAAGTCCCCATCCCAACGACCAGTGGTTACGAGAATACGATAAAGGCGACGCTGCTCTTCGGGACTAAAGAAATCTACTTTTTCATCTGTTTTTCAAGTTGTCAATAGACGTGAATTCAAATAAAACATATTTGATATTTTGTATTGAGTGTTGTTTAGTTTACAAACACACTCGAAATACATTTTGATAAATCTCGGGAATTATTCTGTAATGTGTATTATACATTTCCAAATGGATTATCAGAAGCGTGGATTTTGTGAATTACGACCGTAAATCGATATTCGCACTCCATTTCACTAAATACAAACAGACAATATCATTTGACAACCGTATTTAATAATATATGAAATATGTAATTGTTTTAATTGGCGTGACCACTGAATAAAGAAAAATCTGTTAGGTACGTTGATATTACGGTGAAAATATGACATATTCTTTTCAACTGATTAGTTTCGTATTTACGTACTAGAATACAATTTAATATTATTTAAAGTAATTTAATCAACTGTAATTCTTCAATATGTAATGTATTCTATATTTGATAAGTTACATAATTTATAAACGGTAAGAGGGCTACGCGCGTTCAAATTTGCATGCACACTAATTTCATTATTTAAAAAGTGTTTGTAAAGAGATATTAAACGATATGAAAATGGTAGTAAACTTATTCAATCGATAATTAGTAATTCTAACTAATGTTAGAGAGATTCAAGTCTGAACTGAATTCAAAGTCTTTTTTTTTACTTCACCACTCTCCTTGTGAGGTTTGTAAAACGGAAACAATTAAATAACAGTGTTATGATATGGTAAATTCTTTAATATAAGGTCACCGTATTTCTATGATCGTTTATTCAAGCATGAGCGTGTGAAGCCCCCTTTATGCTCCTCATTTTAAACTTGAATGTTAAAATAATATACTTAATTAACGAGATATAAAGTAATCAATATATCAGCACTGCTAAGAAATGAAATTTATTTATTTTTTAAACAATAGTTGATTGGAAGAATATTAAGGGATTTAACGTAAAAAAATACTGAATAAAACTGTAACTCGGTGATTGTTGGTGATTACACCACCACGTTTGCGAATCAGGCTTCGAATCCCGTAGCCGCATACGCCGGTAACATATATTTTGGGATTCAGGGCATCGACGCAAGCAGAACATAATCCTCTTAAATAAACAGCATGTACAATAGATAATCCGGGGTCTATTATCTTTCTATTGACGAGAAGCTTAACCTAACCCTTCTTATGGAATTGTAATATGTATATGTTTTAAAACGATTTAATTTTTATTACAAAATTATAATAATGCTATGTTACAGTACGTGTTTTATACGGCTATACACTTTGTAATGTGTACAAGGTAAAAATCAAATGCCGCCTGTTCAATGCATGCATTTTGTCAGTGCTGCTCTATGGTTGTGAAACCTGGCACCCAACAAAAGCCCAAAACAACCGTATTCTAAGCTTTCGGAACAGGTTGCCTGCGACGAATTCTGGGGAAACGAGCGGATATGGAAGACGAAGAAGAATAGATTTGGAAACTTGCTGGGTAGATAGTCGGTAAATAATTTTAACGGAATATCCTTTATTTTTATACGAAGAATTACTTATTGATATATAGTTCACTGTGTCCGTGTTTAGATGAAAAGTAAACAGTAATTCATATGGAATTGATTTATATTTTTGATGAGAATTAAAAACTTACCATGTGCATGGAGATCGGGGTGCTATTTCCCGCCGAAATTAGCGCCACTCAGCCAGGATATCCGGATGCAGTTTGTAGCATCACACACTTGACTCGGTTCAGACGAAGGCCAAGCACTACACTTTTTGGCAGCTCTTTGCAATCCGATGATAACTCAACACACTGATCGATGTACACCTATTATTATTAAATCACGTCCGTACGAGAGTTCTTTGAGCGGAGCGAGAGATGAGTGTGTCCGTTTTTGCCGGCGGGAAAAATTGCGTCGGGTGTTTTTTTTCTTTATGCGCTCAAGGCGTCGGATTGTGTTTTTTGTAATTTTTCACTGCACGAAACTGAGGAGGAAATTTTCGCAACACAGAAATTAATTTATGCGTACATTAAATAAGTTATTTTTAATTAAATACTAAGAAAGGATATTTATTCTTCTAGGCAATGCTTCATATATTAATATGAAATTGGGAAAAGAAAAGCGACTGGCGAGTAATAAAAACTTGGACGCACTTCGTAATGACCATATGCTTCGCACACGAAGTGGATATAGTAAAAGAGAACAATATAATTCAACGTGTCAGTCAATTTTTAGTTTATCTAAGTTATATTTTACTGTTTTGATATTATGACGTATAATAAACTCATTTACATAAAATAAGGCTACCTATGTCAATTTTGATATGACAACCTCTCAGGAGCACCGACTGAAGTCGTATAATCGACTATAGAAAGGTAATATGACCTAACCATCAAAGGAAATTTTTTGGATGAGGCACGAAAGAGGTTTATTAAGTGATTTTAAGTTTAAGTCAAAATATTAAATAACACAGATTTTAGGTGCATGAAAAGTAAAACTGATGTTTTATTGATCCAATCTTATATTAAATTTAATAAGTTATTTAAGAAAAATACCAGTAAAATTGATGTGTAAAAGCTTTATTTTTTGGTCGTAATTTTTTAAAACTTAAAAGCTAAATTTTGATATAAATTTGGCATTTTAAGCTTACATATAACGTGTATTAAGTTGAATACATTGTGATTATTGAAAAAACTGAGGGTTAAATCCTTTTGCCGTTCTAAAGTTGATATATATTAAATTATTATTCAGTCATTAATTCCGATGTGTTTGTTAATTTTGTAAAAAAAAATATTCTCTTAAATAAGCAACGGATTAAATTAAATATTATATTTCCCAGCTGGATTGCACTTTTCAGTAGCTAGATATTCTGCCTGCACACCGCCCGTGTACACACAGCCTGAAGCCATGAAACATATATTATAATTATTTTTCTAATATAAACATATTATGTTTATTTTCGTGTAAGTATACGCGATAAAATTTATGGGTAACATATTAAGTATTGAGTTGTTATTGAAAAAAAATGTGTCATAGTAAATAAGAAATGAAAACACGTCTTCGTGGAAATGTGGTGCGGTGTTCATATTCTGTACTCGAACATGAAAGAATAATGGGATTTCCACTCATTAGCAGATTTGAGATTATGAACTGGGCACGTGGTCTGCGCGACCTAAAATCGAAGGAGAAAAAGGATAACGAGTAAGCGAACCAATTTAAAGTTAAATGAATTTTTACGAAAATAAATAATGAATGGACCCGTTGCAACAAAAGTAAGCCGTGTTAATTTATCAAAAAAGTACGCTAGCTTCTTGTACAGCGATGTTTATTTATTTTAAAATACGAATATGCTTTTTATATGTATGTATTGAACATTTCTTCTGACAGTGTCGAGTCAAATATTGGGTTCATACGGATCTCCACAATATATAAAACTATCTGGACATATTCTTTTATGACGATCAGTCGTAAACCAATCGTTTGATCCATTGGACATTCAGTTTAGTATCTTTTTTTTTTTTTAATTCGTTACCAACCAACGATAATTTAACCCACGACCACCAGTCCCTAAGCGAGTACGTTTTTCATTACTACACCTACATCGTGTAGTTAAGTATTTATTATTATATCGTCCCCTTAGAACGGAAAAAGCCTATCTGCATTTTTGACACTTTACATGAGTATTTTTTTGTCATAAATTTAAAAACTATAATTATAATAATATTGATTTAAATATACGATAACTTTTGTATATTGATAATTTATATATGCCTGTTCCGACTTCGAACAGAAAATTTTGGCACACTTAAAGTTTTTAACAAAACATCAGTTGGCTAGTTCTGCAATAAGTGGACGATATGCGATTACTCTAAAGTAAAAAGAATATTAGTATGATTTAATTTACAATATTTTTAAGCATTAAAATAATGTAGGTACAAAATATATTTAATAAAAATAAACGAGTGTCGTTAACGAAAAAACAAAATTTATGTTATATTTATACATCTAAATTAGTCACTATTTGTCAAAATCAATTAACATTTG
The DNA here is from genome assembly GCA_022683975.1 of Rhyacophila evoluta. NCBI lineage: Eukaryota > Metazoa > Arthropoda > Insecta > Trichoptera > Rhyacophilidae > Rhyacophila > Rhyacophila evoluta. Next base: position 26,485 of record JAGVSQ010000324.1, read on the forward strand.
TTTTCGTTGGTTTACCGTAGGAGAAACGATATTTCAACGAAGAAATACGTCCAGATATAGAACACCGTCGCTCACAAGTGTTGATCTGAAATATTTTCGTTTCTTTCGATTTAGCTTCTGTCCGAATTAAATTTAGAATTTTATCAAGTAAATATTTATTCAGTTCCTTGTGTAATGTTAGCATAGTCAGCGGACCAACACCCGTTAAGCGAGATATCAACTGAGTGCCTATTCACTGCTCAGTATGTAGTAACATACATTTAATTATTATAATGCTAACTGCAAAATAAAACGCAAAACACTTTATCTATTCGGCCAATGAAAACAAAATTCAGACGAGTGCGATACAACAAACCATTATCATGTTATATTTTTAGTTCAGCTTTGAATGCAACGATGCAGATTGTGCATGCGACTAATGCTTTTTATAAGTAAATTTAATATTATATTACGCTAAATTTCTATCACACAATTTACATTACCAATATTTTTATAATTTCTGCCAATATTACCTACATCTTTCATCATAGAAATATTTTCATTAATGCAAATATATATATAGTTTGACAATTAATATAAAGAAAAACTTTAAATTCTTTTCAACAAAGAATACACTGTGCAAAAGATTTTGTTGCGATAGTGAATACATCTATCAAAAGCTGCTTTTGGCTGAAATTTTGTCTTTGAAAAAATGTATATTCGAAAAAAGACAATGACGACTGACGAATATTATTATCATTAGCATATATAATATAAATCATATTCTAGCAATCAAGAAAATTAATAAGAAGATAGTAATAAAAAAAATCCTACTATTATTATGACACATTCTTTACAAATATTATTATTCAGAAAAAAATGAATTTACGACAATCTGTCAACAGTTGATAATTTGAAACATTCTTTACCAAAACTGACGATAAACAATAATACCATAAATAACAACACAGATCAGGTGCAGCTATAGACTAAAAACAGATGATTGTATATAGACAATAAGTAAATATTAAAATATAATGGATGTCATAATCATAATTATATTTGCATTTAAGTATAAGCATGCTATTTTAGATATATGTATTTAGTCTTAATACCAGTGGTGTATGTATTTAAAACTATTTTAAGATTACTTTATATTAATAAATGTGATATAATTGAATATGCAAAATTATTCACAGAAGATGCTTATTAAATTAATTCATAATTGTGTTGAGTTGGGTATTTTGTGAAGAGTAATATTTGAGGTTCGTTACTTAGATGTTTAGTTACGAAATAGTTGGCAAATTTGTCTCTTTTAGTAGATTAGCATTCATTTGGAATACCGTATTAGATAAACTTGGATGAAATTTAATTAATTATCTCGGGTATGCCCTATAATACGACACCAGGTATTTTAAAACTAGGCCCTTCGTAATTATCAGGTACCCACGCTTTTAATAAATAAAAACAAGTATTTCAAAGTCTTTTTTCAACGCTTTAATAACTATACACCTATCCCCCGATTTACACGGTACTTTATTTACATATTTCACGTTCACACGATTTTCGAAATGACGAAATAAAGAAAATATATTATTTATCAAAATATACGTATTGTATTATAATTTGGCAGGTTAACAAGTTTTGCATACAGCATTTTAACTTGTTACGCCATTATGAACATTATAATTGCTTATCAAAATTAAGAAGCAATATATTTGGCGAGGTCGTTCTTTCAACTCACTTTTATATACCATGCCCGTCCCTAAAGTGGAGTTTGTGGATCTGAGCAGTGTGAAGATGATTATGCCAGAAATGATTATCCGTGTTATCAAAACTTATGTTGAGAGACTTTTCTTTCAAGAATTGATTGCAAGAAAATTACATAACCCATTGGGCATTTAGTCCTGAATCTTTAAATTAAAAAGAAACAGCAGTTGTGAGAGTCGAACCCGCAATCTGCAGCTTCAAAGCGCGCTCGTTAACCTCTCGGGTACCGGGGATTATACTAGAGATGTATTCTTCGATATTACTAATATTTCGTTCGACTTAAGTCGGGAACATCGGTTGTTTTTATTTCAAAGTGCGTAGATTCTTAATTAAAAATTCTTCCACAATAATAGGGCGGTACTCGCTATTATTGTGGTTTTTTGTATTTATATGATGGCAAAACTGGTTTCATAGATTGAGATGTTTTCAAACGGCGATCGACTGTATAATTGTTAGCCAATTTGATATTAATCTGAATCAGTTCTAATGAACTTTGTCTGAGCTCTTCATTCATTACTAAAAACAGTCAGTTGGCATTCAGCGAAATTGTATATTTATCTGCTATGAGACTCAAACATAATCCAAATGCTAATATGTAAATTGATATCTTTTTGATAGTTTTGCGCTGCGTGACACGGAACTGTATTTAAAATTAGATTAATTGCGGAAAACGACAACTTGACAAATGAAAATAAACATACAATATCTATGATTTTCATATTTATTTTACGATTATATATTTTTAAATTTATAATATAATATTTTTTGATTGTTATGAAAGGCAAATAAACCGGTGTTATTTAATGTGGATGACCTTTATCTCAAATAATTTTTCGCATATTAAATATTATTAAAAATGCGAATATTATGCTAAGTGTGCTAAAACGGGCGAGATTGTCCAATGTACATTCGTTTTGTTTTGATTGTCTTTTCGTACATGTATTATAATATAACCACATCCGATTCGGTGGAACGCCACGACAAATAATATTATAATTTGTTACAAGTAAAGTGTGCATTCTAAAAATAGCTCGGCGAGTTGATAAAACGAGTATTATTTTGTTAGTTTATTTGTGTATTGCAATGTCAGTTGGGTGACAACGTAGGATGCGTGGTCCTTATACTTCCACAATTAACACATTACAATGTACATTCGTTTAAAAAGGATATTAATTAATTGTCTGGCCATATCAATTCCACTTATTATACTTTACGTTTTGGTGTCTTCCGAAGAGCACACTTATTTCATAGATACGCAGTGATTGGTGGTGACTTGGATTACTACGAAAAATTAAAACAACCGTAATTTGAACATACATTTTACGGATTCAAAAAAAGAAGGAATGACGAACGAGCACATGCATATACAGCCACCGAGTTGAGAATTATTAATAGAGTAGATGAATATTTAAGAATTAATTTTAATAAAATAAAAGGGTTTAATAAATAAGACGCAGAATAATATAAGTGCATATTATACTAACAAGAATAATCCAATGAAAATCGGTTTAAAAGTCTAACAAGACAAAACCAGTTCAAGTGGATTCAGATCGAAAATATTTTCTGTATGAATGATTATCAGTCATAATCTCTATCGATACTACCTTAAAATTGACAGCTAAGTTACTAACAATTTATTATTGTACTATTTATTGCTTGTGAGGTTTAATCAATTTAGGATTTTCCAGTTTTTTTGAAAAGAAAATATACATCAGGCTTTTTCTGAAAATGAATCAACAATGATGGATTCGAAATTATAAAATATAATTATAATAACGGCTATATACCAGTGAGTTGTCTAAAACTAGTAAAATGCATAATGACTTTGAATGGGTTCAAAATTTAAAGCCATTAATGAACCCTTAAAGTAAATAAATAGAGTGGCTAAAACATTTTTTTTTAATTTGGCAATGGCTAATCAAATGATTTAACGATTATATGACAGACTACCTTACAAAAATAAATCCGTCAAAATAAGTCGTTGTCGTTCGTAGAGATTCACATGTTACGCGTTCGTAGCGGATATAATAAGTATATAACTTTTAAAGGGCATATTTGCGTGACCTAATAATTACTAGTAAACAAAATTAAAAGTTTATTATTTAGTTTCAATGTATTTTATAGAATACAGAAATTGATTTAAGACTGTATAATAAACATAATTGGAAAACAAATAAGTAAGTACGATAGTGAATAATGAAATCATTTGTGATGAATGGAATTCGAGAAACATCGATGAAATATTTCGAGGAAATGGTTGTAGATAATACCTACGTGCAGCTAAAATGGATCAAAAATAACTTGATTTTTCATATTGTTATTAAACGCGAAGCCCTAAATGTAGACGATGAATGTAATAATATTTATATTGAAAAAATACCTCACACATTTACGAGATTTGTGAGGTAGAATATGTAGCAAAATAGAGTAATAATATCTCTTATCACTGGGTGAAACCGACGATATAATTAAGAATTATCTTCGTCTCAAAGCTGATACATGATTCAATGCAAGGGAGCCTATGTAGGTATAGTGGAATACGATAAGAGCGTCCCAAAGGTCGTGTGCATAATAATAAAATATTAATTAAATAAAATAATAATGAATTAAAAATATTTTCCGATTCGAAAGCTTACTGGATTGCGCATTATCTGCGGAACTATGAGAATAGGACACAAATTCATGATAAAACGGTAAAATAACACGACACAACAATTAATAAAATCTCAGATCACTAACATATTAAACGAATAAATTAAGCAAATTAAAATAAACTGAAAAGAAAACAAACACAGTAAGTAGTACCTGACAATCCTACAGAAGTTGTCAGGGGAACCAAGAGAACAAATTATTTTTTTGAAGATATTACACAATATTTTAGCACAATTGAAGAGATTATAATGGCAGAGGGTTTAAAAACTTGACGTTTGGAAATTAATTGTCAAAAAGACAACATGCACCGTAAGACGCGTTTACGACCGTCAAAAGTTGTTCTTTACTATTAAAACTTGTTGCTGCAACGAGATAGCGAAGCATAACTTTCTGACTTTCAACAGTTGTCTCACTCTCTCGCATTACAATATACGCAAATCACTTACGGAAATAACCGACAATTCTCGACTGGATACGATATCGACAAGTGGATAATGACGCAGTCTATAGAAGTCATATTATTTTTGTTTGTTTGCCTCTTTGTCTATCTGGATACGAATGGAGAATTCTAGTGGACGACATCTCTGATTGGATTTTTATTCACTTCAAAATATTTATATATAAAAAAAAAAAATACACCAAAGACGCAAACCAATTTGTATTATAGATTCCTACAATTTATGAAAAGCAGTTTAAATAATTTTACATAGGTTTTCTCCATTTATAATACATTTATAATCTTACGAAAATATAATGTTAAAAAATGTACAAAACTGACGAAAATAAATCATTGGTGAAAAGAAATTTCTATTTTCTTCAATCTTTTTACGAGACTTACTTTATTTTTATATAGTCACATGTGCAACAATATTATCTTTTTATAAGCTTTTATTTAGTTCTGCTTTCATTTATCAACTGAAATGGCAGTGATTAATAGAAACATATGAATTTGACGCCATCTATGATGTACAGGTAGATATGTGTGACAATATGGTAATGACACTACTAGTACATAGTAGGAATCAATAACGCATTATCTATATACAGCATTTCCTTAGTCCTGCGGAATAAGCTTATGTTATGTTATATCTTCCTTTACATGCCGGTAACTGGTTTTTGCGATTTTGGAATCTTTTGTTCACCATATTTCTCATTTCTCATTATTGCTGTTACTAGTCACTTCCATGACTTCATTATTCGAAAGCATGAGAATATAACATAAAATACATTAAAAAGAAGGTAAAACCAAAATGTTTTGTTTGCTATTCGATGATGATTTATATAGTAAGAGGGTTTCTCAAATTAAACAAAAAGTTTGCATGTTTTACTAAGGTTTATTGAAATAAAAATACAGCTTTACCTCTCAAACAATGTTCACATTCACTCATTACCAAAATATCAATTTGTGTTCATCAAAAAACATGCAAAAATATGTTTTGAAAATATTGTCTTAAATATTTTGTCCTCCTTTAGTATATACGTATACATTTTATTTTCAAAAAAATTCGAAAATCTCTATTGATAAGATTTCTTTTTTATCTCACAGAACCAATAGTTCTACAAAAGAGCAGACAGTACTTAAACGAAGATAGTTTACTATTATAGTACCTATTATCTTACCTTATATAAAAATAGATCCATTCACATCCGATCATCACTAATTATATTATTAAAACCAATGATGTTTTTATAAATAGCAATTATAATACTTTATATTATATATACAAAAGCAACATACATAATTATTGAAATATTATAATAATAAAAAAAATATTGTGAATTATAAAATTCTTTCATGTCAAAATATAAAACCTAATATTAATTAATTATAATACTATGCCGCTACAAATAGATTGAATAATATCTACAATTTCCACCTGAAACATTTTATAAAATAAATAATTGTACATCATCGGATAAAATAAAATACATTTTCTGTTTCATAAAAATATAGGTTAAAATATTGATCACATATTATTACTTTAATCTTATAATGACTAGAATAATTTTGTTCATTAAAGCTCTGAGACAAAAATATAAGTTTAGGCATTTGAGCACCAAATATTCAAATATGATAAATGAGTTATTTTTTATAACGTGGTGGCTTTGTTGTTAATTATAAAAAATACTATTTCAAGAGTTTTTAAAATTCTTTAACTACATCTTTAATTAAAAAAAAAATTAACTTAGTTAATACTTAGTATTAATCAATGATCAGGGTAGATGTCACCATCTAAAAAAAGATATTTTGAAATGACTTAATTGAGAGAGAACATAATAAAAAGGATCCATTAGTAACTGACAAACAATAAATATAATAGTAACTGACAAACAATATATTTTAGTTGTATTTATTATATTATTTTATTAACTTCATAGTATAGCACTTGAATAATAACAATGGCTAATGCTCGAGCACCAAACCTTGTCAGCTATTAGTTTGAATAAATTATGACCGCTAATTTCTGGAAAATTTAACATAGTGCATTTTCTTGCTGCATACTATTTAAATGCAAGATGAATCAAGCTTTTTCATGTTAATTAAATGTGGTTTTATTACTTAGAGATAATAACTAATGTCAGAAAGCAAGATAACCCAACGGAATTTTCAGAAAATCCCTGTTCACATTTAGAAGTCTTATGCAAATTAATATTTAGATTTGCTGCTTAAGTTTGTTATTTTATTTTGATCTCTGCTACTTTTGAAAATGATTTTATGCTAAGACCTCTTCATACCTAATAATTATAAATCAGCATTTTCTGATTTAGATACGTTATGAGTCTTAAAATACTGATACTATAATTTGTAAAATATAATATGGATAATGAGAGAATGTATGAAGAATAAAAATAAGTAATCAAAAATATTTTTTCATGTTATCAGCACCATCTCAGCAGTACATTTAAAAGTTAGATAGAAACATACAAAATGGGTATCACTAGTATTTTGTATAAACACTATGGGATTATCAGATATGAATATTTTAATTTTATGTCAAGAAAATAATTTCAACATTACAAGTAAAGGTTACCTTCAATAATGTTGTTATTTGGTGACTAGTTTCTGTACAATGCAAATATTTAAAAATGAGATACAAAAATCAATAAAATAAGTTCACCCCTGGGACTGTGAAAAAACTCAGATTTAATATTTGAAGAATTAAACATAAGATGGAGTAAGATAGTTTTGTTGAATTTTGTATTGATGGTGTCCAGGAATTCACTCGTCAAGAACTCATTATTGAAACTTGGATACATACAGACGGTAACCATCTGAGTTCATTGTAATTCCTGAAGAATATGAAGCTGTGTCAATCAATCTCTAAATACAATTTTAATTTTGACTTTCAACATCGTCAATTATCGAATTGATAACAGCAAAACTGTAAAGAAAATCATCTTATTATTCGGTTGACGTATTCCGCAAAATTGAAGGATGCTAGTATGAATTGGGACAAGGAAAACCAATTGGCAGATGAGGAGGACTTGGAGGCGTAGCATGGTGACCATTTATTTCACATAGAGGGCAGGTATTATCAAAAAAGAATGTTATTTTAATTTAATAGTATAATACTTAATGATTTGTTCTTATGTAACTTAAGTTAAATTTAATATAAAAATGCAAATAATCAAAGGTGATAAAACTTTTAAGATTGCTTCTATCACATTTGAGAATACTTTTATTCACCAACACTACTACAATCTGATGCTATGATAGAGATTGCACAAGTAGAATCACCGTCATAGTTATGCAATAGAGGTGCATCGAGCTCTTCATGCATTGTGTCATCTATCCACTCGGTAGCAACATTGTCTTCATCAATCAAAACGACCCTACATATATCATTATCACGGAAGGATTTTTCTGGCGGCTTAGTGTAAGGGATGATGCCATTCCCTTTGAACTTCACTTTGTGCGGTTCAAAACATGTCGACTTGGTACACGGGCTGTTCGGAGCAGATCTGTTTGGGCAAATCTCAGCTTTGGGCGAATGGTTACAGTTGAGAGCTGGGACACTTTGAAAGCACGATTTATCAACTGGCGTTTTCTTTGTTTCTAGTGATGGAAATACGCAGAGTTGAGATTGGGCTAAGGTTGCCGTGGAACCGGCCATGTGTTCTATACAAGGACACGAAGTACTTGATGTCCTTACACATTCAGAGCAACAGTCTGAAGATTCCAGCAGAAGTGAAGCTGACGATTTTTTGTATGGGCTTTGATCGTTTATTCGCTGCGAAATAAAAAATGATATTTAAGGCATGTAATAATATAATAAGCCATATTCAATTAATTTTATATTAATCAACAATAATAAATACTGAATAAAATAATGTCCTTTATCTTTATCGAATTTTAGTGGTCATTGCTATTTCTAGGATTGAAAATGTTAATATATTATGTTTTAATATTCGTATGATTAAATGGAAGTTATTGTTTGATAGAGACATGGGATTTTTGATTTTCTTTCTCTATTAATGATTCAAACTCCAAACAAAATAGAAAAATCTTTCGTAAAAAAACAGTGAAAGACTTGATATGTATATAACTATATTTTAGTGAAAGTCTAATGAAAGTTTTTCTGTACATATATTATCAAATAGCTATCATCAATTGAATACAGATAAGCAGTGCAGTTATTAATTGTTAATTGGATATGGTATTCTCAAAATAAACTATTATCTCTCGAAAGAGTTATCAAGAAGTCATATTATCGTGGTGATGGGTGGTGACAATTTAGTAAATAACTGTTAAGTAGTTTAGTATTACATCAATCAGATGATCCTTGTGAGCTGTATTTCCATGATGATGATGAGGATTTACAGAATAATTATGGAATTCCAATAAATTTCCAGAAGCAAATCGTAGTTTCTTTGGCGATTCAAGGCTGGAGCATCTGCAAGAGGGAAATACGTTTCAAAATTTTGTTGTTTGTTATAAATGATAACCAATTTTATTTCCCTGATTTTTACATAAATCGTAATGTCGTAGGTTAGGAAAAGCGATTTCTTTTAGTGGAAAGGGGCTGGTGTCAAAACTAAGATTTATATTAAAAAATTAAAAATCTTTTAGTTATGTTGGGTTGATATCTAGTTATAAATTTATTATTAAATTTGTATTATAAACTATTGAAAATAAAATGAAATGTTTTGCAAGTGAAAAATATTCTACAGTTATTAAAAATGTTGTGATTGTTGGTATGTTAAAATGTATTATAATGTATTGTTCATAATTAAAATTATCTGTTATTGTAATAACCTATTATTAATTATTTCGTTGAGTCGATTGGGCGTATGCTTTCAGGCAAAGTGATTTAGTCCTGACACCATCAAGTATCAATCAAAATGTATTCCTTTAGTTTGTTTAATCTGTGACAGTCACTTTACAGATTTTAATTTAAAATTATTAGTCTTCTAATTTGTTTTAAATTTTGCATAAGCCTTGAATCAAAACTATAAATTACTAATAACTTATCAAAATACAAATATAATGTATTAAATTTATTACATTTTTTATCATATTCTCATTTTTTTTTCAAAAATGTCAAAATTACAGAGATATATTTTCTATACGTATTTAGAAAATTCCAATGTTTGATGATGTGTAATATATTTTTTGTTTGTAAAGGTTTTTTCCCACAAGAGAGAATATAATGGATGTTTATATTCTATCTGGTAATTATTATTTATTTTTGGGGATTGGTTGTTAGTGTCCTATTCACACACATTCAGGGTTTATGTTTTAAATCCAAATATTCACACAAGGTGAGACACACATAAATTCAATCTAGTGATTGAATTCATCTTTTGAGCGAGATATCCTGACCCCCAGAGTGGTCAGCATTAAATCATATGACGTGTCCAACAATCCTTAAAATGTTCTAATACTAATTTTTGATTTAATTTTAAAACAAACCACTTTGAATGATATTTTCATTCCAATATTAATTGATACCACCTAAATAATTATAAAATATAAATTCTTGATGTTAGGGGTACCTCAACAATGGACTCTTGGCGAGGTGTTTATTTTTAAGCGAACTTCTGGGAGGAGGTGGCTGAACTGGTGTTCTTCTGGATGCCCTAGAAGAATCTTCTCCTATTAGCCAGTAAGTTAGCTGGTCGAGTTTCCCTTTCATGGCGACCATTCCTCGCTCAGCAAACTGGTATCCTCCTAATCTATCTAGTAGAAGCTTGCATTCTTTGCTACAGTGGATCTTCAGAGCTAAAATGTAAGTAGATTTATTTATGAATTCGTATTAGAAAATATACACATGAAAAGTCACTAATAACCTTCATAGAACGTATATTATGATATTTAAAATTTTTATGTGATGTGACATCTATTGACTATAAGTTTAATAAAATCTACTGAGTAATTTAGATAGATAAGTACTATATGTCTATATTTTAGAATAAATACGATCTTTCTACTATAGAGTAAAAGTTGGTAGAAATTTTTGATTCTTTGAATATGTAATCATTTATATTCTAGCGATGGGATATACAGGTAAAACTAATGTAAATGATGTTTGATAAAGTGAATACTAACGGACTCCGGTTGATTCCATACGACTTGCCGTGTTGACAGTATCTCCAAACAAACAATATCGTGGCATCTTCAGGCCAACTACTCCGGCACAAACTGGACCTGAAATAAACATTACAGATTTTTACTCAAGCTTGACTATAATACAAAGGAGAATGGTCTTACTTATGATTGTATATTGTATATATCGCCCCTTTAAAGGTAAAACTCGTTAAGTGCATTTTTGGCCAAAACGAATTTTTTTGATGGATCTACTAACTTTTACAAGGCCTATCGTTTACAAAAATCAGTTTGACAATAGCTATCCTATTAACGGAGAAAAAACAGAAGAGCGTAACGGAGAAATGGATTTTATGTTGCAAAAAAATATCTTAAAACCTCAATATCTCAAAACTATAAAAATGCAGTTAATGAGATTTACTTTAAAAGGGGCAATATAGAAATTTATTAATAGTTTGGTCTCCTTTTGAACTGATTGTTTAAAGAAAAAAGCAATGAATTATCTTTTTAGAGACACAGCATTATATTGCAAATATTTAACAAGTAACAATTATAATAACATGTAATTTCCAAAGGTTTTTTTTTATGATTGTAGTAAAAGGTATGTTTCCTTGTGTGCACGTTGCTCAAAGAGACAAAGGGCAAAAGTCCATTACTACAAGTTAGTCTGAAAAAGTCAGTTAAACGATGAGGATCTATGATATATATTGTTATTTATATGGATACACCTCATAAACAATGTATTAGTTCCTTTTAGATTAAGTCATTATTTCATGAAAAGCCTTCATATAACATAGATTCATCACAACAAAAAAGTCTGAGCTAAATACAATAATTTTACACAGTTCAATGTTTGCGGTGGTTCAATACAATATGTGTATCTTAAAGATAAATTCGAATCAAATGGTAAAAAAGCAATATCACCAACTCAGACGGGTTAGTAACTTATGCGTTTGTTTATTAAATAAAGTCTATATTGCTGTTTCTGAACAAAATATTATGGAAACCAAATCCCAGGATGTGAATGTCATTGAATGATCAAAAAAAGAAAATTGCTTCAACGTTTCCCAATCTGTAAAAAAATGCAATTCGCCTAAATAATAATTTCAAGCATAACAGATGCTATCCGGATAAGAACAAAATAATATAACATAGACCATTATAAACTTTATTATGACATAATTATACTCTCAACAAGCAACATTATAGACCAGAGCTTCCCAAACAGTGGGTCACAGCCGTCTCGGGGGTTGCAAGACTCCTGTGGAGGGTCAAAATTTTTTTCAGATATTTCCACTTGCTGAATTTTTGAATATTGAATTATATTTGGAATATCTCTTTTTTGCTTCAAGAATTCAGCTAACTTTTTATAAGAACATATTTTTCGGGGGCCACGAATTGTTGTTATCTAATTTAAGTTGGAAAAAGTTTGAGAAGCGCTGTTATTGACAGTCGTATGATTTTATGTAGTTGGTAAATGCATTTACTTATGCAGGAGGTTGCAGGTTCAGGTTGGTTAGTTGCATAAAAATTAGCATGTTTTCGATGTTTATTTATATGCACTACATGACGTATTTGTTGTACAATTAACTCACAAAATTCCATGTAAAAAAACAATATATCCAGATAAGTATTCGTAATGTGAAGATTTGTATGCCTTACATATCTCGAAGCAGAAGTGGTACTATAAAATCTTTATCGTGACTAATGAGCTGATCTCTTGTAACGTGTATGTTTAACTGCATTATCATAAATGCTTGTTGGATAACTCATTGATGATACACCTTGCTTTATGAAGTGAAACGAATATTAGTTTCATACAAAGTACCTTACTTTGATATCTAGTGGGAAGGATGGATGAAGGGTAAAAACATTTATAATGTAAATTGATCTTTATAAGTAAGTCAAGTTTCAATCAAATGAATCAATGACAAAAGTCAACTTAAGATGCGATGGTGAATTGTAGATACAGCAGATCCGACTTTCACATAAAACCAAAATAGTTCAAAAAGTTTATGATAGGCAGTTCCGCACCATAGTAACTATGGTAACTGTTAAGAGGCGTCCTTGTGCAAAGAGTTTTTTGAACAATCTATATATCGACTGTGGAAATAAGAAAGTATATAGCCCACACAGAAAAAAATATACAGGAGACACAAAAAATATATATTTAATAATTTAAGACCAAATATCAAATAGACACAACACACAACCTTAATGTGTACGAAGAATAAATTGAGTGTTTTTTTTTATCCAATCTGATACTAATTTAATGCTATTTAAGAAAAACCGAAAAAATTAATATGGTTAAAATCCTTAACCTTGTCACAAATTTGACAGGCAAACATTTTTTTTTTGCTTAAAAGCCAAATTTAGACTATAATTCGGCATTTTCAGCTTCCATTATTTTAATAGAAGTGTATTAAGTTGAATATATTGCGACTATCGGAAAAAAGGTATTTCGAAAAACTGAGGATTACGTCCTTTTCCCTTTCTACAGTCGAATTATTATTACTGATCAATAATATATTTTTTAATATTCTGCACTTTTCTTAGTGTTTTACATCATATTTTTATAGTATAAGTAAGCAATTATGTTACTCAGAACATACTGGCGAGCTTATTTAATTTTTATCATAAGAAGGCACCCAACATATTCATTATATTTTATATTTAATAGTAAATGCATTTGGAAAAAACTTTAATTATATTTATTTGCGTATTAAAAAAATCATAACAATGTCTCAAATAGAAAATATAAAAGTATATTATTCACATTGGGTACATGCTGGATAACCAACTTAGAACTCCAGAGTAGTAGAACTGTGGAGTTAAGTTGTCCCATTTTTTGAAATTCCCGTATTATTCAGTAAACCATCTAAGAAAACTAACCCGCGTGTATGCCAATTCTGAGCCGAAGTTGTTCCAGAGGACGGTGTCTGACGCGGAACCTCCTCACAGCTGAAAGCAGATGGAGGGACATGGAGGCTATTTCGGCCGCGTGCTGATCTCCGTTGCGGATGGGAAGACCACTCACCTAAATATACACAAATGAATTTTTTTTTACATTAAAAGAAAACAAATTCAAAAAATACTAGTTTAAAAAGTGATACTAAGTCTTATATTGTTTCTGAAAAATATTAATCGCGTTTTACTCGCAATCGATAGATTGTGACTTGGATGTCTTTTGCTTAATTACATCCAACTGTTCACTTCATAATGTACAAATTCGCATTTTTAAAATTGCATGATTACATTAATAATATTTGAAGGATTGTTTCGATATAAAAAAATAAGCTTTAACAAATACATGTGGCTTGGAATTTTTTCAGTAGCATATTTTTAAGACTTATAAGTTGAATGAGACTCCATTGTTGCTTATTAAATAATACAGTTTTCGAGAATGATCGAGCTTTTCAGAGTATTGTTGTATCATGAGTTTTTGTTGTTTTAAAAATAAGCCAAAACGATTTAAAAAGAAAATAATGTTGAAATGTACATTTGTGGTACTTAACATAATCCGAGTTTTCGTTACAGATATTCAATGTTTGAATATACACATTTATCTAGAAATATATTATTAAAATTAACTAATCGTAAAGGGAGAAGCAAGTTGAGAAACCAGTGACCCGCCAATATTTTCTCACGTTATATCCGGCAAAATGAAAACCTACTGTCATTCGCTTCCGTTTCCCGGACTTATGAGATTCTACTGATCCAACAGGCTGAGCTTTTAGCGATACGAGTTTATATTATGAATACAGTGACGTGGAAACTAGTGGGCCCTGACAATACAATAATATTTGCAATAAATAATGCTACTTTAATATACTTAATAAATTTAATAATACTAAATAACAATTACAATTTTTTTCATCTCACTTTAAATTTTATTTTTAAATAATATGAACATAATCAAGAGAAATATAATGTTTTTAGTCTTTCCTATGTCTATATAAAATATTTAAAGTTCGTAAAACAGCATTAAAATGCAAAAAAATGTAAAAAAAAACGGGACAACATAATGACACATAAAGGAGTTTAACATTTTTCAATTCGTTGCGATCTAAAGAGCTGAAATAATAGGAAACCGAAAATTATTTTCCAAATACCCAAAACTATTGTAAAAAATACCCATTTACTATTATATCTTGGTATTATTATTTTTTATATCGTTGTTTTTTTAAGTGTAACATTGTATTAATGTGTATTGTTATCACACATTTTATTATTTCAATAAAATTTTGTCGTACGGCGTTTGTAATATTTTACCATCTTTAGTAGTTTTTATAATTTGTTTTTGATACGGTGGATGTCGCTGTAAAAATTATCTATACCCATTAGTTTTTTTATATTCCTATTCATCAATATACATTATATTACAATATTCTTATGTTAACAAACTATTGATCCGTGGCATTCTGCTTAGGAATTCTTCACTCTGTCAGTGACAGCTGGTATTGAATGCTGACGAGTTGATTCAGATACGAGAAAGCCTTTCAATCATAAATATCCGCCGATATAATTTCAGCCATAGCATATACACTGAATAAGTAACACACACATATTTTATATAATATTTTGTGTAATGGTACATTCAATTTGTTTACGTTTGATGACAGCTTGTAAAACATTTTTCAAGAATTTTTCGAGTTAGTATTATTATATTTTATACAATTTTAAATTTTTATTTCTTGTAATGTTATGCATATCAGACTCCACCATAGATTGTGGAGCGTCCTTGATTTTGGATTGTCCCTTAGACCCCCATCACCACTTTTTAACTTTTTAAACCATCTATAGCCACTTTCAAGGATTCAGGATGTCTCAATAAATATCGGACAGACTGGGTTCTTCTTTCGATTTTAATCCTTTATCGAATAAAAAAAGCATAAGTTTCATTACAAAATATTTTATTCGGTCTCTGGCCTCTGCATCCTTATACTATGGTCCAAACATTTTTTTTTTATCAAAACAGGAGGATTACTAACAGAGCTTCAAATGATACCAACCGGGACGCGTTGTTCAACGGAACCTGGTGGACAATGGGACATTTTGTGGACATTTCTTTACGCTTTACCTAACATGTACTCGTATGTATTGTTTTTTTTAAATTTTACTGAAAAATGAAAGAGTTATTAAAACATTATATGGCAAAGGAAGTTGTCTCCCAAAGTAAGTTGACATTTTAAATTTCCCGCCATTTTTTCTCGAAAATATTTTCACCATTTTTAAATATTTTTTTAAAATTTATATGCGCTGTTCGATTGTGGACATATCCACAATTTAACATCATCGCTTATCAATGATAGTAGACACAACTTTTTAACCTGGTTTTGCCACAAAAAATGGAGACTAATTGAAAATATCACCACATTTCGTTAAACCTTTTTAACACTGAGATGATTTGCGCCAGTGCAGATAAGTCGATCAAAGTTTTAAAACTTCTTTAATTCGACCATATTTACTGCATGATTAAATAAAAAATGTTGAACAATTCAAACGCAATTTGAAAATATATATATTTTTAAGTAGATTACATTTGATTAAATTTCTAATACACACTCTCGTCGTGAATAGAAGCTGTCTTCTTTCTACCGAGATGCTTCATAAGTCCTTTTGATGGATGTGCTTAATGCCCCGGCAATTTGTGTTTCTAAGTAATTAATATCTACATAATATAAATAAACATATTATTAGAAGCAAAATTACACGATAGAGGTAGATATAAAACTATCTATTGGTTAACTGGACCAGTTTACCCTAATCATCCTGTATTTCAAAAAACTTTCGGGGGTTTTCATTAATAACATAAAGTTAATTTTTCATTTTAATTTATAGCGATTAGATAGCAAATGTTCAACACTATCTCTTTAACAATATGATATTATCAAGTATTAAATTAATTTTCCTTGCATAATTTAAAAATAAACATGACTGTAGACTTAAATTTATTTGAATGAAATTAACTGCAGGACTGGTTGCCTATTAGGTTGAGTAATTGTCTGACAAACAATTCTCGTAA
>JAGVSQ010000325.1:0-43356 GCA_022683975.1 Rhyacophila evoluta
GAATCCAGTCCTGCATTGTTAGATTTTAAAAATCCAACACCAGATGGGGATTCGATCCCGCATTCCCCGGATTGCTAGTCACGCACGCTACCAATTGCGTTAACCGCTAGTGTTTACTACGTTTAGTCGGTAATGGGCATTGGTATTAGATATATAACAGCTTTTTTTAGATTAGTTACTAATCTTAAGTTAAAGGTATTCACATAAAATATTTAAATTATATTTCTCAGTATATTCTTATGCCCTCGGCAACGTAGAAGTTGGCGTGCGCGCCCAGCAATCCAGTGACTGCGAGTTCGATACCCACATCTGCCGGATTTTAAAAAAATCCGAAAATGCAGGACTAATTGCCCATTGAGTTAAATAATTGCATGACAAGCAATTCTCGTAATTACCGTTAATCTGTAAAGAGATGTCTTCACATTGCAGAAATCCATATGCTCCACTTTGGGAGAGAAAATGGGCTTAAAAAAATCTTATGCATTGTTCGTATATAGCTGGACGGATCACAAAGCGTAGCCTCAAATTTAATAACGATTCATGTACAATGTAGTTTACTAAATACATAGGTAAATTATATTTTTGTATACTACCTCATCCAGATTTTAGGTTTTAGGATTGAATTTTACATTATAAGCATTTTGCAAATAAGATGATATCAATAACTAAGGATTGCTTATTTTATATGATCATTCTGAGCATGCATGCATGACAACCTAAATTCGTGAGAAAGTAACGAACCTGTAACCTTCAACTTCCGAGCGATTGTGTTGGCGTTTTTCTCGCGATCTGTAAAACAGTGCCTAGTGATTGTTCTGATGGCAAACTTACTAATTATAAAATAATATACTTACACACAAAAACGCCTACTCTGACTGTTTCAAGGTGATATTTACAGCTATTTTAATGGGAGGTGGGAATATACTTTACGAACTCTGCTGGAAGATAATAAATTTTTGAACGATATTATTATATGGCACTTTTTCGTAATGGCAATCATTTAAAAAGGCCTCCAAATTTGAACAAAAAAACAATTGAACAAAAACAAATTACTAATATCACAATAGTTTCGTTATTTCTGAAATAAGTAGTAGGCTTATAATTAATAATTTCAAATAACCCAACCACATACTATGTAAAAAATATTTAACCTCTTGTATTAATAAAATAATAATAAACACATTGATCTGACTTGAGTGACTGCCTCAGTAACGCCGTAACGCAACGAAATGTGTGCGATGTGAGACAGGAGTATTGAATATAATAGTGCCTAATAATATATTTTTTTAAATTTACTCGTATTTAAGCGCGAGTGAGATGGTGAATACAATTAGTGTTTTGGACGCGTGTGTAGATAGGTGTGATTAATTTAAGCGCTGGATTATGGTAAATCAATTACTTTACCGTGTTCATTATTACTTATTAAATAAAAATAAGGAACTCGGTTGTCAAAGTCGCCCAAGAACTTACTAGTATGTATTTAATATTATTAAATATATGATTTTCGTCTTCACCAACTAAATAGTGTCCTTCCAAAAGCAGGCTATGCTAATACAATTCTTCTAGTTAGCACTTTGTAGATATATTGAATGAAGATATTCATTCGGTAGAAGTTCGATATAGTCATGGAGAGTGATATTTTTTTGAATACTTATGGAGAGATGAACTTGACATTGATAGCTAGCGGCTCATTAAATGTTCAATCGAAATTCATTATCAATCATAGTCATTTATTAATATCTTCATTAGAAGATTTTAATGGGACATCTATATGATGCAATAATCAGAATATTATGGAATAGAAATGATTCACACGAGGATGTGGGTGAAATATTGAAAACTAATACCTGTTAAATGAAATATTAATTTTGTGGTTAATAGTGGTCGGTAGATGACAGGCAAAAGAGAGTTGCGATCAAACTAGTCTTCCGTTGTTAGTTATTTATAGCTCAGTTACCGCTTCGAGTTGATCTCTAGCACGAATTAAACATATTAAATGAATAAATAAATTAAAGTTAATGTCGCTTTTGCGGTTGATTGTGAAACAAAGCGCGCTTATGAATCAATCTGAACTAGAAATGACGAGTTCGAATTTGAATATAGATATAATAAGTAAATATTAAATAGAAACTGTCCTTAAAGGAACCTTGCCTAACTCTAGTGGTACTCCGAACCATTCCGGTACTTGTAAATTCTCACACAACACTGATTATTTGATGCAGGGTCCCTGACATGTCCCATTCATAACACCTTATGTTGCATCCAGGGTGGGCCAAAAACAAGCGAATGAAGGCTTATTTTATATTGTTGTAAGCCTTCGTTCGCTTGTTTTTGGCCTAGCCTGGACGCGGCATTACCATTCGGGTACTATCCACAAGATGTTATATAATTAAGAGAGGTGGCATTACCTGCAATGATGTTGAGAGAATCCTGAACACTCGATTTATATTATATTTGCAGCAGGTATAGTTAAGAAGAAAATACAAGATATTCAATTTAGAAAGAACTGTATAATTATTATAGTGTCATTTATTTGATACGGTTTAATATGCACGTGCATAGTTTTATCTCGTAGTAATTTAATAACACTCATGTTTCTGATGAATATGTAATATGTATAAATTGTTTCTTGAATTACGAAACATTTTTCTGAACATCAGATAATATCTACACTTATAATGAAATAATTGGACCAATTAGCCGGTGTCGTGCTTTGTGTAGCCGCTTTTAATTTGCACAATTTGTTTGATTACGCTTCTTTCATTTTGTTTTTATTGTGGTATAATTTACAGCGCTGATTGATGTATGTCGAAATTAGAATGATTGAAATATATATCATATTTTTATTTTCGTACAGAATACCGCTCATTTATTTTTGCTGTGCGTTTACTTTGCAAGGTTGGCAATCGAATATCCGCGGGAAATTTATCAATCATTCAATTATAAGATTAAAACGTTATTTATAGTTATGTGAAATGTTGAAATATAATATTTAGAAACATACAATTAATTTACTCACCACTCCTGCCAGTTTATATTACATTTTATTGTAGTTTTGGCATGAAAAACTGTCAGTTTTAATTAAAACAATAATAAATCATTTGACTATTGCATTATACGACGAATATTATGAAATAACTTGCAGTAAAGTAAGCATAAATAAATATAACAAAAAAATGGACCATGTCAAGGAGCGGAGAAACTCGTTTGTGACCTTAACATTTATTTTAAATCAGATAACTTAGTTTCTCGACGTCGTATGAAAAATATTCCAGTGTTGAATTATTAAAATACTAGTGACCTGGGCTTTCAATACTTATCAAAATAGCAAATTAAAATATATTTATGTTTTCGGCTGCACGATAATCGTAAAAATCAAACAAAAATATATTTTTTTAACATTTAAATTAAAGAAATTGTACGTTTTATTCAATCGATATTAAATAAATGCAATACATCCAACAATCTGTCTCAAGTCTTCCTCTAAATATAATACTTTTGGAGTTTATATTATATTTAATTTAGCGTAGAAAACTGGATGTTATTGATAGTGTGCTAAAAAATAGATTATTTCGAATGCTATCATCGGCACTCTTCTTGTTTCCATGACAATTTTATGATGTTTAACTCATAACAATCAATGTTTATTTATATTTGACCTATCAGATGTTGGTTTGATTTTGTTAATCGAAATTTGAAGAAAAATACCATAATCTTTCTAAGTCCATTGCTAGACGGATTAAGTTTTTTTCAACGTGTTATTCGTGTACTATTACGCACATCGTCATAGAAGCCACGAACGAATGTCAACCGGGGTGACGCTCCTACGGATAATTTACATCAAATTATTGATCACCTTGCTTATCATGCCGTATCGGGACGCCTGAAAAATGGCTTCCACTTTATGGCTTTATTAAATATTGTAGTCTGTATGACAAGCTTCTATATTACAATATAAAATAACTTACATTTTTATTAAATAGCGCTACATTATATTCTTTGCTTATAAATTTACATATGCGTACATAATTGCATATATGTATATGCAGCTGGACGCAATCAACAGTCTGGTAGCCCTGCTGAAATGTATATGTTTTTTAAACAAAACTATGTTATTCTATATAATAATGATAGCTATTTTTTATAGAGCTATAAATATAATGATTTAAGTAGATGCCATAGGTATCACATATTGTGTAATATGTGTGAACATGCTTCGCCTTGGTATATCTGCTGAAGCAAGAAGTACGGAGTAACAAAAAAATATGTCGGTATTTAACTCTGTGGCCGCTGTGAATAAAAACTTATTTGCAAACCATTGAGCGAGAGGAGAAAACCGACAATATTATCGGTCAGTTCCAATTTTGGTCATCAAATTATTATTGCTTCGCATTATATGTAGGCTTTATTTTCTTTTTTCACCGGTCGATATCAATTTGATATTATTTGTACGCGGTTTACGATATTTTTCAACCGTGTGCTGTTAATATGAAGAATTTTTACGCATTTCCGCAGTCTGTTGTATTGATTGACAAATCACCAAAATAATTCTAATACAACGTTGATTCCGCTCATATCAAGAAAAAACAAAATATAATGAAATCTAAATCAAGGGTTCTGTCTGTTTTCATTAAAATCTTTTATCCGGTGATGAATAGTAAGTGACCAGCACTTATATTTTATTTTATTTATCCAAATACACTAATTGAAATGTCTTCATATGTTATAAAATATATTCCTAATAAAAATGCCATAAGGAAATAAAAACATTGGCGAATATCAACAGAAACAAATATGATTTTTAATACATAGTAAAATGATGTCTACAGCTAATAAGAATAACATATCTAGAAGATTTTACATACTTTGACTTTGAAACATACATTTTCAGCTGGACACTTCAGTAAGGCAAGAGTTAATTAAATATATACGGATATGGAAACACTGAGGTCTTTTGCCTAAACAGGGTCGATATGAATGTTACACGTCACTTCATTGCTCATTTTCCTTATTTTTTGTTGAGTTCAAGATTCTATAGTTCCTTAATCCCCAGCCTCCAGCAGCTTTCATTTACAAAATTTCCGTTATGTGTTAAAATGATGAATTTTCATAATACAATTGTGTTATATCGTAAGTTGAACCAACGATTAATTATTTATCTATCGATAAGTATTTTCGAAATCGTATGAAACACATTAAAGATTAACACCGTGTTAATTTTGCTGAATCCAAAGTTGTCTCTTATAAAAAGTTGACTTTAATTATAGTGGTTTAAATGATATGCGCAGGCTCGGTTGTATTGTTATGTACGTAATTCATTTTGTCCGTGTCGTAATTGGATTTACAAGTGTAGGAATACTAGCATATGTATTTGTTATAATGTTTCGTGCAGCAAAAACGATATCAGTATTTTTTAATAAAATCTAAAATGTTTACTAAAACTATCGCGATACAAATCACAGGTTGGCTATACTAAACTATAGACTTCATTTTGTAATTGAAAAAAAAAACTAATTAAACAAATTTTTGAATATGTGTTTTAATTTATTGTAAATTTAATATTGAAACTACAATTTTTATTCAATTGCAATCAGTTTTAAAAAAATATAATAAGTTTGTTTCTTATACGAATATGAATTTCTTTTTGTTTTATTAATATTAATGTATTAATTTCTGTTCAAAATCAATTATCGTCTTATTATATCTCATTTACCGATTTTTTACATACATTGTACTATCATTAATCTGGTATAATAGTGGGGAGTAGTGGCACGGATAACCCGATATGATCTAAATATGGATAATTTATCATTGCCAAATTATCGTGTTTCACTTACTGGTAATTTAAAATTTCCTTGGCCACACTCGTGAGTCAATTAATGTCTTCAAAATAATATGTTAATTGGTTTCGAAACTCTGTGTTGTGTATCATAGTTTTCCATATATTTAAATTTAGATTTTTGAACCCTCGCAGCTTCATCTTTACACTCGCGAATAATCGAGAGTATACTGTATTTGTTTTTTGATAGCGAGATATTGCATGATACAGATTCATTCAAATTAGGTAATTAACACTATCAAAATATTATAGACAATATTCTAAATCTAATTCTGGTTTGTACATTGTATATTTGGCTAAAGAATGTCCGAAATATATATTTCAAATTAGAAATTTGTTTTGAAAAATAGGTGATGATTAAACTGTGATTTCCTTAAAATTTACCAAACAATTTAAAATCGAGTAATGGGTGCCTTAAGTATCGTCATAACTCATCATTACTTCATTAATGACGTACAAGTTTTTATTCTTTCACACTCTGTTGATAATCTTGAACGTTTGATCGTAGATGTGATGGCTTATTTAAATGTCATCTGGTGATGGACTGGCGTCTTCGTGTTCACAACCAAGACCTGTCAATTTATGTTACGTCAATTTCGTGTTTTCTCAGCAGATAATGTGACGTTACTTTGAACTCTGGGTGTCATGCACCTTATCACTTGGCTGCTTCACGATGTTTCCTTTCTAATGCTTCGTGTAATTGCATTTCCCCCATGTCAGCCGTCGGAAGGAAATTTGCTTAAAATACTCATGTTACAGGCAAGAATACTGAAGAACTTTATCATAAAAATCGTACTCTTCTATGTATGTGAGCAGGGCCGTCGTTAGGTTTAAAGTCGCCCGGGTGTGGAAACCAAAGAATGTATGTAATTATGATAGTAAGTAACACTGGTTTGGTTTAACTCAGGAGGTTACCAAAATTTTTGAGAAACGGGCCGAATTGAAATTTTTAGAAACTTGGGGCTAGACTAGATCGGGCGAAAAATATTCTCATTGAAATTATGTTAGATTCTAATAGGATGTTTCAAAACTATTTTTCTTAGAAACCTGGAAGTTCAGTGTTTTCACAGCTATGAAAATTTTAAAATTAATTTTTCTTATACATAATATTTATAAATATAAATCGCTGAACGGCCGAATCCAGCCCGCGGGCCGTAGTTTTATGACCACTGATTTAACTAATAGTTTTGGCTGAGACAATATTTGCAATTTATACAGATATTTCGCGGTGTTGATATAATTGTAAACTATTATAATAAATTAATACAACCGATTAAGCTATATGCGAGTAATTCAAGATATGTAGGATCGTGGCTATACTATTTGCTAGGATGTTACAGCTTATATGGAAAGCTTGGCCGTTTTTTGTGCTGGTATATGCATAGATCTCATCGTCGATGGTCACATAGCTGTAGGAGTTTGCTAGTGGAAGTCAAGGCCTACCTTAGCCTATAGCGTCTAGATAATGATAATGAGATCTTGATTAACTTGGCTTTAGTGACGCAGTATTATAATCAAATTGACTTAAAGAATTCCATAGTAAAAATATATTTTGGCTGAAATAATGTTATGTGTATATCCTCAAGTAATTGATCGATTTATAATTCAAAATGTATAATTCGTGTTTTGATGTGGGAATGTGGAAATTGAAAAAAATATACTATCCTGTACCCCGAATTCGCACATGTGAGTGCGGCTCTGTAAATCAACATTCACCACCCGGATTTTGCCTTTCGACATTCCGGTTTTACAAATGCGACCGATTTGTATACAACCAAGTACTTTCAAACAATATTCATAAAGCTTGCAATTTGCGAAATCTATATTCTATATTGCGGATACTAATCAATACAGAAGTGTATGTACATACTACTACACTCCAGTCAAATTTCTCAGCTAAAAGTAAATTAATATTTACCAATTTCAGACGATCGTTTTTTTGTAATAAAATATACAATTGTGTGATTATTATTAGCTTTATTACCAGGCTTTGTTTGGAATGGATTAAAATTCATTCTTTATTCATTATAATTTATTCTATTCACCCCGTTATTAAAAATTGATTCCAGTAATTGTTGTCTCTAGAGTCTAGACACTATTTTTAGTCTTTAGTTGTAAAAATGACTGAAAATTTAACGTCACTTCTGTTTATCGTTTGGGAGGAGTTCTAGTGACAGACAAATAAATACACCTATGAATTTCGTATTTTATGTTATAGATTTAAGTAATAAATTTAAAAAAATTAAGAATGTTTTTATAATTTTGGAAAATTTGATTGAACGGGTATGGTTATGTTATATCCGAAGTGTGCGGTAACATAATGCTGGAATTTCTCATTTTTTCCATTAAACCAACTCTTAACTCTTTGAAGCACAGGATTTTTGATGAAAAAAATTCCCAGTTGCACAGATTTTTTTTATTCAAAAATATTTAAAAAATGCTACATAACTTCCACGATTACATAAACAGTCGAATGAGGGTGACGCAGCTCAATGAATGAGCTAACTGATTTAAGCGAGAGGGATAAATTTCGAGCTGCTGTGCATGTGCAGTTTGATTTTTTTGAGGCGATTAACAAAATAGCCCATCATGTATCCTAAGTATCAAAAAAGGTGGGACATATTTAATACCACAATGCACCAAAGTGTTAATGGACTCTATAGAATAATAAGAATAAATGTCAATAATCTTATATACATATAAACCTGATGTAATTTCTATGTCCACTACCAAAATACTAGATGATTATAATTATGGAGATTGTTTAATTTACATTTTTATCCAAAATATATCTCTTAAGGAAAGTGCATATTAATGACATATCAATTTATCAAAGTTTTGTTTCGAATTGGAGAATCGATCATTCTCCACCGGGCAATTTAAAAAATGATTGCCGATCTATATTTTTTTAATAACTACCGGTTTCAGAATTTACATAGTCATCGGCACAATACACAGCGGGTCTATCGTTCGGTTATTATGAATGTGACTTGAGTAACTTGTAGGATTTATGAAATATTGGACCCGTCGAAACTTGAATTGCTCACTTTACGCGTACTGTTAACTGTTAACAGCATATTATTATTACCATTGGTAATTCATCAATTGCGAGACAGTGGCGTGAAAAAAAACAGGTAAATATAATCATAAATTGTTCAATTTGCTCTTCCCATAATTTCACCGGAAGAAATTATGTAGGAAGTGAATTTTAGAAAACTGTTTTTAAAAACGAATGAATTACGTACTGTTATGCCTGTGTTGACAATATTATCGGAATTGCCAGTGGGAAAAATATCAATTGGCTACAATTTTGTTAGCGCTTTTTTATGAAATCTTCTTTATTTTTCGCATTAATTTTGAAAAATATGAACACACGAAACCGAACGGCTAAAAAATATTTTTATATCAATATTAATATGTTTAAATAATTTTGATTGCACACTAAATAAATATTGTAATATAGCGTTGTGGTTATTTAGTGTAGTGTAGACTTATATGAAATATGCATTCTTTTTGGGCCGCTTCAAGGGGATGTGTTGATTTGAATAATATACAATATTCAGATAGAGTTTGATGAATATAGCGCGAGTCAATGCCAGTACGTGTCATTTGTTGATTAAAATAATTAAGTGACGGTGCTTGATCAAAATCGACTATAAGCTTGAAATTATATGGACTTTGTAAAATTCAATATTTGTCAATTAATGGAAGTTTCAGTATGAGTTAGCGTACGCGCCTAGCCGGGGAATGCGGGTTCGATTCCCACATCTGTCAGATTTAAAAAAAATCAAAAATCCAGGGCTGGATGCCCAATGGGTTGAGCAATTGTCTGAAAAACAATTCTTTGAAAAATTGAGAATCTGCCAAGACGTTTCATATACTTCATTTTCGGAGTGGATCTCTTCACACTGTGTATATCCATATGCTCCACTTTGGGAGTGAACACGGTATACAAAAGTACATAAATGATTAGACTCCAGGCTGCATTTATCGTTGGTAAGAAACTAGGAGCACGAAATAACTGTTACTAATTCCGCGGCAAGCTTGACTGCAAAAATGTGTTATGAATAAACATGGCAGATGCCCCTGGAAGAATTATTTGAAATAAAAAATATTCGTTTTATTAACTTCGAGTATAGGTCAGTGCGCCTGTGAGTCCGACCCTGCATTAATTAGGTTGTAGAATCAATGTAGAAAATAGTTTTAACTGTCAAAATATAGGATTACAATATTTAATTCAGTTTTCGAATCACTCCGTGAAATGGAGATGATAATGTGTTTTGACACGGCTCTGCGATTTTGTAAAATAATAATTAGCGGTTGTCATCGGCTGCAAATCAAAACGAAATTCTTCCGCTCATTCAATGCAACACCTGTTCGAAATTTTACGACTTTTTTTGCTGCATTTTTTCACAAAGGTAAGTTTGTCGAAACACTTTCAATGGGCATTACAGTTATGCAACTCATTTTTTTTTGTAGCCAGTCAAACCTGTCGGAGCGTTCGGCGGATTTTTTGAATATAGAACGCCGTTTATAAAATCATAATTTGCAACTCGTTAATTTGCTCGTTTGAGCAACATTTTTATTGCAATACGAAACAATTTTTGATAACAATAAAAAGAAATTGAGTAATTACCGTTAAACTGTAATTGGAGTTCATAAATTTACTATCGTTTGTTTCTAGGCGAATTTTAATTTTATAAAATTATGACAGAATGTATTATTCAAATCTGGAAAACATGAATTTGGCTTTTTTAATGACGTCAGTGCGAATTCGCAAAAGTCGAGTACGCGTAACCAGAGGATTGCTTGTATTGCGTCGATCTCCTAGTCCTCTAGTTCCTTTGTATTACGTTTCAGACGACATTTGTTAGATATTGAATTGTTAATTTTTGTTAAATTTCTCGTTACTTCATTCAATGTGTATGAGTAGCTGTGGACAATACGGTACAACAATGTTAATTCACCTACATCGGACAAAACGTATAATTTATTCGTTGTTTAGTTACAATCAATTATGGGAACAGGAAGAACCGGCAGTTAAAAACATTCATTGTTAACTCATTGACGTAATTGAGGTGACCTCATACAATTTAATTTGTGCGCGAATAATAAATAACATCACCGTCATTAAAGAGCATCGCATTATTATCGCTGAATGTATAATATTAAGTATTGCAACACTTCCATCGCCGGTGGAAACATTAACCTATGAATAATTTAATAAGCAAGCTATTCATTGATTCTGGGAAAAGGGTCACTAGTCTGATCGGATAACCGATCAGCCACGGTACAATAATTCTCTAAACACGAATGTGATTATATGGAATGGCGAGATGTTTTTATTGAATGTGAGCGGTCTTTCTTCGTCACCTGGAATCGTCAAGTGCAGCTATCCAATTACAAAACCTTTTTGGAATAATTATTACTCAGTTATGTTATAATGCATACATACACTAGCATTGAAATTTTGTGTGAATTCAGCATCAAGGTTTCTTACTTTCCAAAATTTCAAACTGTTCGTAGACCATAAATTATATTTTTTGATAGTTCGAATCATTTTGTTTCAAAATACGAGGTTTTTAAATTATCGTAGAAGGCTGAGTGTTCTTCCAGATATTGGTAAGGATTTTGTCATAAACGTTGATTATAATAGTTACATGAGTGTAAATTTTTGGCAAATGTGCGAGTTGTCAATAGCTCGATACCGAAGGTTGCCGGTTCGAGTCCCGCTGCTGTGTAATATGGACATGTTTTTCAAATTTTAAAAATATGATATTTAGTTTTATTATACATGATTTTTTACTAAAAGGTGCAGTGAAAGCCTATTTCTTCTGTATTTCATATAGTCTTTCGTAAAATATAACGGCGTTTAATTATCTATATCGTCTTTAAAACATGTGTGCCGCAACTTAATTATTCGTATTTTTAAATAATCATCATTTTTCTTATATCATGTGTGTACTTAATGTACTCGTACATTAAAGTTTTCGAAGAAACGTTTCCTGAACTTAAATATGCATTTTTGTTTTTCTCACTTATATAATGTTATATTTGTGGAGTATTTATAGGTATATTTATCATTTATGAGAGCTATTATAACACTGAAAAATAAAACTATTTAAAATAACCAGAGCTTTCACAGATATTTTTATATCTCATTAAAAACACAAGACTGGTAGACCGCGTCTGGAGGCGATCTCGTCTTTATGATCGTAATCAGTTTTATTCTGAAAATTATGATATATTCTGCCTCCATCTACTTTCTGTGCTCCGGATTTGACCATGGAGTATCACCATCATCATCGGGGCAATAATGGTATTCAAATTAGTTGTGGTATCAATGCACCGGCCGACGTGTCCGTTTCCTCTCCGCGGAGATTATTCGGTGAAACATGGTGAAGCGAGAATCTGTCCTACATTGAAATTATTTTATTATTGTCGATGGCAGTGGAGTAACCACAAAATCACATACTTGGGGAGATCCAAATTAGTATGCATAAACATTTCATGTCAAAAATGAGCCATAATTGTATTGCACATGAAAAGTATGTATTTATTTACAGTGTCGCACTAATTTTATTGTAAACATTTCGGTTGTTATAATTAGGAGTTTTGGTTTTTATCAAAAGCTTTTATTTAACTTTCAATTGTGTCAATTTCCCTCTTCCAAATATTTGATTGAAAACTTTGCACACATACGAGAGTTTGTTAAAATTATAATACGATATAATAATATTGTATATACGCCGACAATACAGCTGAAACATTAATATTAGGTATGTTTTTTCTGATATTTAATCCATTATTCCATTGCAGCTGTCTTGCAAAATACTTTTCATTAATAATAATTTTCAAATTAAAAGTCCAAATCAAATAATTTTTGAATTTCGCACATTAGCACACGCTTTTATATTATTTAGTCATGTTAATATTTTATCATTTATGTATTGTTACGACTCAAACCAAAACTAATAAAGGCTAGTTTAAGATATATTTATTAAAGCGATAACTACATTGTGCTTCGATGGGTATTTATGTCGTCAATTTTTTGTCAGTAATCACGTGTTTAAACATTACATGATAATATCTTCAACCGGCCTTTACGTAATGGGGCTGTTTATAGTAGTGTTTCCCAATTTTTTTCATAGAACGGCCTTCTAGAAAAAAATCATAATCCTCAGCTCCAGAATTTTTTTTTATTTTAAATATATAAAAAAAAAAATCCTAAAACATTCTATGACATACAATCAGCGAGTGAAAAAATCAAATAATATTTCTGAAAAATTTCGTGTCTCACGCAGAAGTCCTTTAGCCCCCGAGGGGGCTGCGACCCACAGTTTGGGAAGTGCTTGTTTAGAGATCGGCTTATAGGTACCCTTACGTACATCGTCTTTTGGTCTAATACAATAATAATTTTGTTTTTCTGAAACAACAAACACCCAAAATGTATTCAATGTGTGTATTGCAACATTTATTAAGTAATATTGTAGTAATTGGAAGTTTAGTATTTACTTCACCATCTAACACACTCTTCGGAGAAAATTAGTAAAAATATATTTTTGAAACATTTTTCGGATTAAATTTTAAAATATTAATTTTTTTTTTTTTTAAACCATGTTCGCTCCCAAACTGGGGCATATGGATCTACACAGTATGAAAATATCCACTCCGAGTGGAGTATATGGATCTCCGTAATGTGAAGACGTTTTGACAGTTTATCTTTTTATTAACATTTATTATTACTAAAATTATAATATAGCTGAATATCAATATCATAAATATGATTGTAGTTACACTACGTCTTCCATAGCAATAATTGAAGCATTTTTAATAAAGAGTCAGAAGTATCCTGGAAGTAACATCATGAAGCCTTAGATTGCGTACACAAATGTGTGCTAAAACTTGATGAAAAGAGAGATTTTCTCGCGTCGTAATTCGCGTAAATTCTAATATTTGATAATTTTATTTAATTATATTTGGAGTAAGTCACAAAAATGATGGACTGCACTATATATTTTAAATACTCTGTATATACGCGTATTGAAAACATTGTTTATTTTGAAAATGAAATTATATAAATTAAATGAGTATTTTATTTAAATTGAATTGAAACGGAAATAATTAAATAAACTTAAGCGGATGGAAGTGCCAAATCGGTATCAGAAAAGTTACGGGACACACTCACAATTGTTTATTTTATACAGCGTTTAAAAATAAAATCAATTGTGTGCCACTGTAAAAAAGTGTTAAATTGGATCTGTCGGCCATCTCGATGCAGTCATGCAGATAAATAACAATAATAGGTACCGATAATCGACTGGCGCATCACTGCTCGATATTTTAAAATGTCCAAGAAGTTTTTTGGAGCATCCATAAATTTTGAATATAAGGAAATAACGTTTATTTCATATTATAAGATTTGCAAAAACATGTACATAGTTTCTTGAATTATGTCTTTGGTAACAATTTCACATGTTTTTTTTGAGCGTGATATAAACTTTTTATTTATGATTTTTGAATATGTATTGTATGGTGACAATTTTTTTTTTCATTCCTCATCAAATGATAATACATTATTATACGTATTTCTATAAAAAACGTTGTTTAGTGGTGAATGTGAAAGAAACGAGATATAAGAAATAAGTTGACTATCATAAAAATATGAAATTAAAGTAATGTTGATGTATACGATGCATATATACAAGATGCATATAGATTTAAATAACAATAATATGTATGTGGTGTTGATTTTTTTAGGGAATGAAAAATCGTAACACCATAATAAATTAGTTTTGGAATATTTATCATGTATATTATTTTAAATGCAAACTATGGATATCTTTAAATTATCGTATAAGGTGGATTTTTTTTATGAAAGAACTAACTAGCTACGAAAAAGAAATGTCAAATTACATTTACAGCTTCACGAAATATTGTTTCGTTGAATTTAACAAAAATAAAACGATAAATATTACCGCCATAATCATTAAATCTTCTACAGAACTGTTGGTTCTTATTATTAATTTTTGCAAAAAATATATGACATTCAATAGTTGTCCAATTTTGTGCATACAATCGGATATAATGTAACATGTACCAATACATATTATATTATACAGATTCCACATTCATTTTAGATGGTTTTACGGTTGACCGACTCACTTCATGGCCATCTTCCAGCCCAGCCCCTTTCTGCCCAGAGCTATATTTTCCAGATAGTAAATATTTGACGGCGAAGACTCAGATGCTCACGTCTGTTGTGATAAATACACATAAGCAGAATA
This sequence comes from Rhyacophila evoluta, assembly GCA_022683975.1. Classification (NCBI taxonomy): domain Eukaryota; kingdom Metazoa; phylum Arthropoda; class Insecta; order Trichoptera; family Rhyacophilidae; genus Rhyacophila; species Rhyacophila evoluta. The sequence goes on from JAGVSQ010000325.1 coordinate 15,127, forward strand.
ATTGAGATGTTACTTGGGAAATTTCACTAACTACAAAAGGCTGAAGTGGTCATAAATAACGGTGATAATAATAGATTGATAACGATCATTTTTATTGATAATATGGTGAATTGATTGATTGTAAAACAACGTACTCTGTAATATAGTGATCGTTATATTATACGAAATGGAGAAAGTAATTCCGTTCAATCATATACTATGGTAGGCAAATTTGCAACGAGATATCCTATTAAGATGGTTATTATGCTATTTTTTTGCTATGTTAAGATATACGTAAATTACAACCACTTACTCCGCCCCTGGCAAATCGGTTTTGTGTTTTCTAGTGAATCTGTTCTTGCTTGGTTTATTTAACAGGGGTATACATCAATGCAGAAGGTGAGAATTGTATATTTGTAGTATTATATTAAAGTTGTTATATATCCTGATCCACCTTGTGATGGTGATATTTTTTAATAAATATCAAAGAGGCAATTTTGCTCTCGGTGTGAAAAAAACTTAGTCAGGTATATGATTTATGTGTACGTGGAGAATTTGGATTTACATAATTTGAAGATTTATGGCCACATTTTTTTTTCACGAAAATTGGTATTCCTTGAATTGTTCAGCAATTGCGAAACCATTCCTGAAATTTTCAATCTTTAAGGATTATTATCCAAATATGAGATTTTAGGCTGTGACCCACGTTACGAAGGTACGCGCTTTATTGATATTAGAATAAAACGTAGGTATATGTTATAAAATTTGTAAAAGCTTCTACCTATGTGTCCATTTATTATTTAAATCGAAATTATTTTATGAATGATAGATATATAGATAGATCATTCACGTAGATTGCCATATATATAAAAAAAAACAATAAAATGAATTACATTAATTACAATGATACAAATTTAATATATCTGTGAATGAAATACATTGATTAAATGTATTAAAAACGGAATCAAGATTCATTTTGTTGAATTATACAATAATTCAGTCCAATCCGGATATTTTAATTGAAGGAATTTTTTTTTGATAGAGATTTACTGTAACAATGTGCTATGTAGAAAATATTATTATACAGTACAATATAAGCAATTCAAATTATAAAATAAAGTATCTAGTTATTATTTTAAAAGTATGTCAGGTAACTATCATATTATGTAAATATAAAATAAAGATATCGAAGTTATCTAAGCAACTTCCGCAGAGTTTTTTTGTATGTGAAAAATCCCGTGATTGTTTGTACGTTGTTAACATCTGAACTACAATATATAAATCTATGGAGTGCAGAATCGCACTGCAATTATTTTTTAAAATTTAAATAAACTCGTAGCATATTTTTAATCTGAATTATTATATTTAGCCATACGTCGTTTACTTTTTGATGTTGCTTATAAGATAACGTCTTCTCAATTTTATTTACTGCGAAATTATCAAATTTGTCTGTTGCAATCGTATTTTTGTAACAGTTATGACATGTAATTTATTACAAGAACTTTAATATTTGAGGGATATTTGATTTTTTGAAAATGTTATAGTGGGTTAGTTAGGTCATGATTTAGGTTGAAATTTGAAAAAAGAATGTAAATAGATATTTTATTCCAACACTATGATAATATGTGTCCTTTTATCGTTTTTTCTGTTATATTTTTAACATTTCTCCTTTTTGGAACAGCTCTTTGACAGACGGCTGTATATTGTAAAAAAATAATAAACACTATGATGTCAGACTCAGACTAGTATGGATGACTTTTAGTAGCTATACTTAAATTGGTATCTTAGTAAAATTTATATAAACAATAATTTATTACACATTTAGCTCGAATTTTAATATGTAGTTATAAAGTAGTGTTGAACTATGATAGCGGTAGATTATGAATGGGGTTTTTTATGCGAGACCCGGTGCTCGATGATTTGGGCGACTGGTTGACGTTCGGTCTTCGTAAAAAAATATTTTAGCCAAATATGTATTGTTGAGATACATATGCTTAACAGGTGCCGGAGGAGAAATTGTTATAAAAATTTTTTGATGGTGATTTCATAAAGCTTCTTTGATAATGAATGGGTCGAAAATCAATAAACGTTCGACGTATTAGTTTGATATTTACGTTTATTGCATACATGAGAGAATTATCTGTAATTAATTTAAGTTTTTATTGTGATCCAATCTTAAATACATGTCTGTCTGCTTTAATGGCTCGTAGACATAACAAGTGAAACAGAGGTAAGAAAGAACATATAACCACGAGTGAATCTATTCATCGTGATATGTTATACACAAGCAAGCCTGCCAGTGGCAAACTTCATATAGGTAAACCTCTGTTCGGTCTACAGTACAAACCACAGTTGATTTCACATGCTCCTCGTATTTGGTTAGTCGGTGCTTGCTTACAGTCGACTATACAACGCAGGCGGTGTCGGTTGTTGCGTACTTCAAGCCTTGATAACCGCGCAAACTGTTCAAACAACATCGTTGACAACCGAGTGCACTTATAAAACCACGATTATTAGATCAATTATTTGAAGAAATCTGTCAAAGAAAGAAAATATGTCACAAGTAAACACAGATTATATCCATGTGAAGAATTATCATCGCAGATAACGAGTTATTATTGTGATTTATTTATTTTGATAAGACGATTTTACGGCTAGTGAACGTGTGTTGGAATTCTGCAGTTGTTTGACAAGGTGTCGTGTTATCAGCAACAGTCGCCGGTGTTTATAATAATTGCACCCATTGAAGTGAGTTGAAAGTTTGTCGATTTGTGGCAATTACCTTAGCCATTATAGCTTTCGTTTGATTTGCGTGCCGGTTGGCAAACGATCGTCCTCAAGAGTGGAAGATGGTGCGATGAAGGTACTTATTGCAGCTGCATAGGTGAGAGATTTTAAATGCAATCGTGATGTTTATTGTTTCTTTCTGACGTTCGTCACGTGGGCTTTTGTTTTTTTATTCATCCGTGCTGATCTATTCACGATGTATTAAAATAATTAGTATTGCTAAAACCCAGTAAAGAAAAAAACAGTCGGAAACTTTTGATTCCAAATAAAGTTGTAATTTTTTATGAACTTTATTTTGTATTCCAAAGATTTTTTATAATAAATTTACTGATTGATGGTTCAATGATGTCGAGTCCTCAGCTTGCCAAATTGGGATTTGTCAGATATAACGTTGTGGTATTGTATTATATATTCTTTAGTTGTATTTAAAATATTACCACTTATCCTGAATTGTCTATCTTGAGTCGTTTTTCTTGTATAATTTCAAATACGATAAGGTTAAATCATAAAATATAATATACCACAATAATTGTGAATACGCATTAATCCATTAGTCAGGCTGTCTATTGAAAGTTAAAAACCACAAAATGTATGACGAAAACAAGAATAATAATCCACAAAACATGTTAACCATGTTGGCAGTAGAGCAAATATTTATATATTGTACTAAAAAGAAGATATTCCATATTAACCGCACACATCGCTCATGACAAAGCAATACCTCGTATACGACCCGACACTAATTTTATGGGAAATGAAATAACTCTTTAATCACTGTCATTAAAACAAATTCCAATTTTTTATGTTACTATTAAATTAACCAATATTTTTAAATGTTGACAACATACACATTATTTGATTTGATCATATCATTGACTATAGAGAGTTCTTTCATTTCTAGTATTTTATTTTGCTGTGTGGCATACGAGGTATTGCTTTATCATGATCAAAATGTATATTTGGAAGTAAATCTTATGTGGATGAAAAGTAGAATAAATACATTTTTAAACGTATTCCAAAAGTAGAGTGAGACTTTTGAACTGTTTTTCTTAAAAAATAGTTATCATCCAATAACCATTGGGCATCTAGTTCTGCATCTTTGAATTTTATAAAAATCCTTATGCAATTGCGAGATTTCAACTTCTAACCTCCAGCACCGAAGCGTGTGTGCTTACCATTTGGATACTTGAATGAATGGTGTGGTGTGTTGATCGGTTTTCGGTTCGGTTTTTCTTACTGTTTATTAGTTTTTAATTGACCTTCTTAACTCTTTTTTTTATCGTCATTCGCGGTAACACATAGTTGTATAATACTTATGATGTTCAATTTGGAAATGGTTGAATTATTTTACTTACAATATTCGGCCGTTTTAGATAATACATAAATAGTTATAGTTGTATGCATTTATAAGGGGTACGAATTTGAATTTTGTTTTAATAACCAGGTAAAGCATCTTTGTAGAAGTACAGTGCTATTGTCATTGGTGTTCGAAGGTAAATATTTTAAGGTAACACGACGCCAGCGAGAAATATGTTAAACTTATTTTGAGATACTAAAAATATATCACACTATTGCTGCTAATACTTTTGGTTTTCCTTGCAACTGATATCGTATACCACTCATTACTCAGAAATATATTAATCCATAGAATTATATTGACGTATAATGAAGTGTTCATTCATAATGAAATTGAGTCATTTATTTTGTTATCATTTTACCAATATACTTTTTTGTTATTTGTATTGATACACGTAGCATTTTACTTATAAGTGTTCATTTTCATGAAGATTAAACCATATCGGCAACATACATTATTAGAAAATAGTGCCTCAATTAAAGTAATTCTAGTTTTTGAATGATTAGTATTTCATAGTTAAATAGTATTATAATTTTAAATTGTATTTAAAAAAGTCAACTGTTTTTGCCCATAGTTACTTCAGTTGTCATGACACTTGGTTTTTCTCCACCACCCGTCAATTCTCCACGTCTATTATATTATATTACCTTGGTATAACGAATGCGAGGTTCTCAAAATGCCACAAAAAACTTCCCAAGACCCTGATTGACGTGGAAACTGTGTATGATTTCCGTTTGGACAGTTAATTATCAGTGTTAATATAGATCCTTGATAAGAATATACCCTTTTAAGCAAGACCGTTCAGTCTTAATATTCGAATTTACCATAATTATTCAACCATTGTATACCTGGATCCTACTATATTCTAATGCAATTTGTACGAATTTTATTACTATTATAACTATTAAAATAAGTGGTAGAAATATACATATTATAAATATCCATTTCAATAATTCGATCCAGTCCCACGTCGTGGGTAGTAGACTCTTTTGTGAAAAAAGATTTTTCAGCGCCTCGCTTCCCTTACAAAATTTCCAGAAAAAGTTATTATTTTATGAAGTAATTAAATTTTGATTGAGTTTGATTGTGCGCCGTTGTTGTGCAACAAGTTTTTGAATCATTTGTTTATATATTTTCACCGATTTATAATTAGCAATTTCTTAACTTTCTAGACCTTTTCTAAATTTTTATGTAAATACCTTTCACGTAGAAAATAATGGTGAATTTACTATTCATTTTTGTTATAAAAAGGCGCTCACCATATTTAGGCGCCCCACGTGTGGTGCACAATCTATACGATGGCACGGTTCGGTCCTGATCCGTTGTATTGCTTTTTTACGACTTTTATTAAATACACCCCGCTGAAAAAAATCAAAAGGCCAAATAGTTATATCGTGATCAGCGAAATGTCAAGATCAAATTGTATAAGTGATTGAAAATAAAACTGAAGTTTTACGTGTTGAAATGAGCAATACGTTATATAAATGAATCACGCACGTTTCTTCATTTAATCCGTTTCATACTCGGCTTATTTCTGGTTTCATTTATCTAATATACTTTGGATCGACTCAACTGATTGAAATCCATTTTTATTGATACATTTATCTTTATCGATAGTTTGTTTATTAAATTAAGTTTGATCAATATTAAAATTGAAGTAACGAATATGTCTATACATGACAGATAATCACGACAATATGATTATGACGATAACATCGAATTTATTGTTTTTTTTCATATTCGTTGTATTTTTTATATACGAAGGCATATAACGGTACATATTATCTAATCAACTTTAATAGATTAAATATAACATAACATACTTTCATTTGAATTGTGAGAAAGAAAAGAGCTTTTACGAATATTACGTATTCGAATAAATATCATCTTCTACGAGTATATTTTATATTGTTGGACGATATAATTTTACCAAATAAACAATTTGCAGTTTAAATTTTTTTTGAAAGATTGACTTCACCATTAAACATTATTATAATCTTTAAAATAAAAGTAACAGCACAATTGTATAAATAAAGTTCATATTAGTTTAATACGATGATAATTTAATTTATCTTGGTGATTTAAAAAAAAACCGATTGAAAATATTACATGATCACACCAAATTACTACTCAATCCAAAACTAATCGGTATGATCATAAAAATAAATACACAAACACTTAGAATGGAAAGTCAGTATGTTTATTATTCGATAATAATCGAATTATTTGGAATGACTATTCATATTTAAAATAAATTATAGGTATGAAGTCACTTGAAGGCTTTCATATACACATAGTATTTAATAACGTCACGACCATGTTTTTACGTAAGTTCAATGAGTTTGGAATGCTTAATATCTTACGTAATTTACAAAAAATAGACACAAAAACCTAGGAAATAGATATTGAAGACGAGGGCCAGTTTTCTGTACGGCGATTTAGTATGGAGTATAAAGATATATGTTATGTATGCTCATTGTTCATAGTAATAATATGCCTCAGGCAGTATTACGTAAGATTATGTTGTACCATACATATTTAAAACAGCATGTTTCTATTGACATATTATGTTAAAATGTGTTCTGTAATATTTAGTGACCGTATTTATTACATTTAAATTGTTATTAAAATTTTAGTAAGTTATTTTAATATTTACTCTACCATAGAAATTATTATATTTGTAAATTAATGTGTAAAGCAATGTACCAATGTAGTGGAAATGAGTAGTGGTTTTGAATACATCACGATTCAGACATGCATTTCTTTGATTTCGAAATACAATATTTTTAATCCACTGTAATAGATTAATATTTTAGCATATTCCAAAGCTTTGAAATTTGTTTCGTGGTAGGAATCATTAGCGGGTTTAATTTAGAACAAAAAGTGTAAGATTTAATAAGGGATACAATACAAAGTTACTTTCTTATCTAATATGTAATTTAAAACGTAGGCATATAATAATGATATTATGAAGGTGGGGTCGGCTCTAACTTCCAATTACATCTCAATCCATCCATCGTCATCTAGTTTAGCTATTTTACAATTTGTCACCCCAGCCAAACGACAGTAATCAACAACTAAGCACTAAGCCATCGATTTCGAAGTATACACTTTCATCAATGCTCTATGAAATTGCTGAATAAAACTTTCTTCCCTAATTATTTTTCAACCATACGTTGCACGTGATATCACCATCACAGTCTATCGATCTCGATTGACTGAGTTACGCTGATATTTCATATAAGATCAGTATTATAGTTCAACGTTATACACTAGTATTTTTATATAACTAGTATTATAATACGTTATTTCGTGGTGTAGTCACGATATTGCTAGTTATTACCAAGTTTAATTGTAAATTCTTAAACATGATACCTGTGATTTGTGAGATTGGTTCTTGCATAATATTAACATATGGTTAGCTACTTAAACCCCCTGTAGCTTCAACACAACGCACTTACATTTTCAATGCCAATAAGAAGCCTATATTGGTTTATATACATATTAAAGTTACGTATTCAAGATTATTATATAATAAAATTGTAGATGAAAATAAAAATCTATATCCTTTGCTTAAATATTTAAGATTTTTTTTATAATTCTGTACATAAAATCTGTTAGTAATTAATATGTGCATAAATGCTCATTTCGGATGTATAAGTATTATCTGGTGTTATATGAAATAAAATGTATAGAAGATTAACTTTTCCAAAACTGACATTAGAATATTATTTACGCGAGAAAACGTCACACGAAATAAGAAACAATCAATTACTGTCGAGCAATTATTTTCGTTATTATTTGTATATTATATTCAATATAGTAAATTATTTTTATAAAAACTCACGGTAAAAACTTTTTGATACGATCACCGAATCTGACGTTAATAGATTATTCTTTTTAAGAAACTGTCACATGAGATAAAAAAGATTCTATCGGGTACGTAACTGCTTTTCGTCGAATTAATTATTTTTTATTCGTTAAGATAACGTTAAATATTTTCCCATTAACATTCACGTGAAACATTTTCTTGCGTCTACGATAATAGTATGCAATCGCGATTCAAAACTCTCTTTGTGTTCTCCTAAATCTTTAAAACAATGGCAATGTCGACGAACCGATCATTATAATATGTATGTAAACAGATTCACCGTTATTTTTTTCACTGTGCATCAAACCAATGGTGGGTTCTCACATATAAATTAATTACATATTATAATAATAAGCAGTATGCAAAATAATAACAGTTAGCTATCCGCAGACCGATGTATCAAATGCATTAAAACGTTGTGCTGCGGCTGAGTGATTTGTGCACGTTTGACTTTGGTCAATATGTTTGCGATTCTAATAAGTACAACCACTTTTGTATGCTATAAACTTTGAGTCAAGTATTAATATCCAATATGTAATTTAACGGTGTATTGTTTATCAGCTACAATTATTGACCACTGCCCACATAAATATTGCCTTCTTGCGGCCGGTTACCCACTACAGTACTGTAATGTGGTTTTGATACTTTCGACAAGCGACAATTCGACATTTACAATTCTTAAATGAGTCGGTAAAATTACTAAACTCTTAAATTGTAATTTTTGTTGGCTGTGTGATCGAGTTGGTAAGCGTCTGCGCTTTGGTATCAACGGTCGCAGTTTAAAATCAATAGCTGCATAGTTTTAAACGAAATATTACTTTACTGGTCACCTAATCCCTAATGGAGTGCGTCATTGGATGGAAATCAATTCTGAAATTGAAAATAATTGTCGATATGAGTTTACATTGCGGGATCCGTGTTTTTACACAACCAAGTAAATATTTAGTTTATTGCACCCGCAGTCGACAGGGTTTTGCTAAACAAAGTTCAATACCTATTTGCTACTATTCACATTTTAATATTGATATTAGATGTATTATTTCTCACAATTTATTTGACTTAATATTTAAGAATCTTATCATAATAAAATATTTTTCAATTAATAATCAGCAACTATAGACAATTTTACAAGTGATTGAGAATTGAATTTATAACCGGTATTCGTATTTTAATTTAATTATTTGCCTTCTAATATACAGTGATGTATATCGTATAACTTCATTCGTTCTGCATGTATCCAAAAGTAATATATACAACAACTATGTAATGATAATACAGATTAATGTTGGACTTGAGAAGTGTTTGTAACTTTGTTGCTTGTTTGCAGTTGCAGCAGAATATTGTAAGAAGTCAAGATCGAGATGCATTTATTTACAATATTTATTTCTATGGCGCGTATTACTAGCTGAATTCTCATTTCTTTATAAATATTGTATACACAGTTAGCGTATATAATGAAGCGCTGACTGACTGGTTGACAGGTACACTTTGAAGCTTATTCAGTTTATATAACTCCAATCATGATTTGCCTTTTATAGCAGGCGATGTTTACGTTGGTCGGAAGTGTAAAAAACTCGACGCTAATAAATCGCTAATGATTTACTATCCGGTAATCTAAAATTGTAACCAACGGGACAGATTACAGGGAAATGGTTTGTGAAGATTCCACAAAGCAGTCGCAGGCGAGTGGTATATTCAGTTTTTTATAATATTTTACGTTTTTGGCGACTTTACTATTTTTAATTCCTTAAAATATACGTAAATACTCTATTTAATAATATAATTATCTTCTTTTGAAAATCGATACCAGAACGTTTTCAACAAAGTCGTGATGCAATTGAAAATATATGTTTATCGATGGATGTATTAAAATAGATAACTACGATGGCACAAATATTTTTGTCCATTCAAAATAAATCATCACATCGTTTTGCCGGGATTTGACAGGGACCAAATTTTAAGTCATCAATTTAAACCCTTATATTTTATAATCTAGCTGTAGAGACAATACACTATCATATTGTGATATTGTACAATTGTCATTGCATTCATTCTTGTTTAGCTTATGATATATTTTTAGTTAAATATAGAATATTTTCTATAATTAAAAAGTAATTTTATTATTGATTATCCAACTATGTATTTAACATTGGAAACTTCCGCTTTCATTAAAAAATGTTGCACACCTCTGATCTGTATTAAGAAATATTTCGTAAGTGTATTCTGATTTATTTAATATGCACTTACGCAGCATGACATAATATTATTATATGTTGAAAGAAATATCGAAATAACAAATTCTTAATAGGCATATTGATTTCTTGTTGGAATGAGGGGTGCGGTGCTGAAACTAAAGTATATAGATAAGCGTCGACATTTAGTATTGACACCGACGGAAGAGCCTCAATAGATATCTCATTTTTATCTAGAAATGGTCGTGGCTCTTTATGGAAGAAATTAACAATTATAAATTATACGTACAAAAAAAAGAGAAATTTACAATTTTGAAATATTTGGGGTATGTTGACTCCTTATAGCTCTTATAGAAGAAATTAATAATTAAAATACGCGAGCTAAAAAAAACAAACTAGAAAGGGGTATTTTTTTGAAAGGGGGCGATCCGCCAAAAAGATTGGGAATCTATGATTATCTTCCGCTTACTGCCAAGACTTACTATCTCAAAATATTACGAAAACATGTATTAATGCTATTTATTAGCAAATAATTAAAGCTACCGTGTGGTGATTGCTCGTGGGCTGGGGTCGTGAGGTGATTTGATTTTGTGAATAATTCAGGTATTACAGAAAGGACCAAACAGTTGTATGTTAAAAGTCATTTAATGACTGAATTGCGTAGGACACGTCGTGTTGTAGATCTCTGCGGAAAGCCGAAATCCTGCTTGCGTTTTCTTCTAACCTGATTCCGACAACCTGGACTATCTTCAGGTACTATCTTCAGGTACTATCTAAACTACTATTTGGTGGAGTCAAAACATGTCTGTGTTACCAAAAGGAAGCACATAATATAAGGACCAATATCTAAAAAAAAGACTAAGAATTCGTAAGCTTTGGCACTGCCTAGCCCTTAGCGCACATTAATATGTGTGAAGCGTGAAATATCTATGTGAGTATATTATTTCACGGAAGATTTATGTCTTAAAGAAAATAATATACGGCCGATCGTAATTATAATTCGTAATTTTGATTGATAGGTAGGTATGTTTTAAAATCGTGATGTTCTCCCATTTGAGATAATTGGAATTTATCTAATGGCGATGTTTCTCAGAGAAAGTGACATTCTATGTTATTATATTATTAGTACTTTAAAAATACATCGTTATTTACAATATTAACAAGATTTATACGCTTACTTAAATAGGATAATTTTCTCAGGTTAATGCCGCCTAAGTATGTATAAAAAAATACTATAATATCGAAAGATAATGTAATAAATAATTATTACTTAAGAATGAAAGTTATTATAACTTCTTAAGTGCTTCAAATATTTTCTTTTTGAGTAACTTATCATTAAAGATAAAATTCAAATAACAGCTTGATGGCACATTTAGGATATTTTCTAGTCATTTAGTCCGTTATAGATTTAATAATTTCTTTTTCTAATTTCCCCGTTGTAGTTCTGTTCATTCAGTTATTATTTTAATTGTTTTATCGTCTTAAGGCAAAATAAGTAATGGACATGCCAAACATATTTATACACAACATAGTTTTTCTCCGCAAAATTTTCATTATTATTTATCTTTACCATTTGATTGTGTCCCTTTCCAAAATCTTGTAGCTGAGAGGCAAATAGATGCAACTAAACAAATTGAAATGTTCAGAAGTGCCAAAAATAGTCATTATTTTTAACTTCCATAACTTTCATCATTATTTTTCTAGATCGATAAAAGAGTATATGATAGAAATTAATCAATTGTAAATCGGAAATAAGTAGAAAATAAACAAAATTTATACTTATTTAACCTTCATGAGTTCTCATGCTTCCAACGCGTCATGGTTGTTACATCCAAATGCAAATCCATATATATTTAATTTGTTGTGATACGAATTTCAGATTGTTGTTACTGATATACATGATAATTAACTACAAGTTGTCATTATTAACTCATTTTGTAAAATTTTTGACTTGCATCCATATACATCGCCAATATAGAATTTAACCTTGACATTTATTTAATAATGACAGCAAACAAAAATATCCGCTCTGGTTTTGCATTAAAAATGCCATTTTCATTCATAATATCACTTTATTTTGGGCCACTCTTTATTACACGACGTACGTACTATTATACAATTTTGTATATTTATTTGGTTAATAGCTATCGGCAAAATTTATTGACCTGTAAAATAAAAAGTAAATAAAAAATTCCTACCGTTGATGAGATGTCTCAAATAAATGGCAACTCATTTAATAATCTTAAATAAATTATCTAATTCGGATTTGTGATCGTAGCTACTGAAATATGGAATAAAAATACAAATAAATTTCGCTGATTATGTATACAATGTTGTAGTTTGTTTTAGATATGAATCCATTTCACCAATTGAATGCATGCAGTCGGTTGATTTACGTCCTCCGGTACGATGCCTGTTGTATGATCATAAAACACTTGTTTGATTTTTCTATGTCTAATAGCGGAAGCTTATGTTAAATTACTGACTTCCAATAAAAAACTGCATGAGAAATGAATAACAAGTAATGACTTTTGTAAAATGGCCGATTAGATCATGGCCTGATTATGATAATTAAACCAACGTCTTTGTTACCAGTTTCGAAGCGGATTTGCGGATAAGGATCTATGACATTTTGGTTCCATTGTTGGCCCATTAATCTTTCTTGCAACACGCCCATAATAATAATCGACATTACAAAATATTCATGAGACGGCGAACTATTTAGAATATAACTAGTAAACTTACAATAGTCAGAAGCTATACCATAATATACTCGATGGATATGTCAATAGATAATTTCAAATTTACTTGCTATTAAGTGTGCGTGGCAACATAAGCCTTGTGTAATTTGTATTTACTACCGGGATATTTTGGTTGAATAAAGTAGATCGCTTCTCGAAGCTGAAGCTCCGGTATACGTTTGATCGGGACTAGGTGTAAAGAAGGGTCGGATTGATGGTGAGCATATTATTGGATTACTTAATCACTGAAGTGGTTTACATGCTTTGGATTTATTATACAGAACACTGCGGTGGTCTTGATAGACAGACATTCGTCGCTCTGGGTCTAAAGAACTGTATGCTAAGTATGTCTTGTGGGAATATGAAAGAATTTGTACTGGATAAATTATTTAAATTGGTCAACGTGTTGTGTTTATTGTGTCACAAGTCCTGTTTTCCGTAAGGGCTAATTTTATTACTTCAAAAAATCCGACGTCTTATGGCGATTGTGATTAGCTCTTTACACTTCATATAAGTGGTTGACCAAATTATATTTTTTATTATTTTTAACTTCAATACATTCGAGTTGGTGTTTTCTAAATAGAAAATATCATACGTAGATAGTTATTTGAAATTTTATCCAGTCCTGGATAGCGAAAAAGTGGACTAATACTATATTATTTGAAAGATTCTATTTTTAATTAATAAATACCAATGTTATTATACTCCACTTTACATGTGACAGTGTAGACATATATTATATTTTAAATTAAAACTAATCCTTTTCACAGATTGTATATCATGTTTCATGTGGAGATTTATGACGATTAAATGTTTGCCATTTATAATTATTCTACTGACGAAACGAAGTTCATCTAGATATATCAAAAAGACGCCGAAAGGCGAAATCCAACATGCATATAAATACGAAAGTTTAGGTATAATATATTGTGTAGTTTTGAGATGCGTACTTTTTAATATTTATTCGTTTGATTGACTGATTTTTCTAGGAGGAATTCTATATAATATAAATCATAGAGATGGTTAGCAAATTTATAAGCCACGAATGATAAGAATCTTATGTGGGTGATTAAATAAAGTTGGAACTTAAAAATATCATAAGCACTAGGCTACTCAATAATATATATTTAATTGTACTACTAGTTCCAAAAAATACTAGATAATATGTATCAAATTCTTAACACACTTTGATTTAAAAAAAAGTAAGTGTCTAGTCGGATGAACTCATTTTACAAAACTTGTTTATAAACGAATATACCGTTTTAATACGCAGATTTTTCAAAGTATCAGATATGAATATTATTCAGCTTCCTCAATCTTCGTGATTAATTAAAGACATTAAATTTTCATGAAATATAAATTACTGATATTAAAGTGATGGTAATCATAAAAAATATGATTTCGAATGTATTGATTTTATAGGTAGTGAAGCAATTAAATTGTATTTTGAACTTCAATTTAAGTTGTTTTAATATTCGAATTAATATTAACCGTTGTTGGTGTAATGAAGTTATAAGCCAAAGTGGAGTTTTTAAAAGGTTACAAAATATGTGAATAGTTTGCCACGAGTCATCAATTTTTCTGGAAATTTAAAACTTCATGGGAGTTTAAATAAGTATTTGGCCTTTTACTAATAATGATAAGAATACATGTAAAATACATCTAATAATGCTTAATAGGTATGATATTTGATTCATACGGCCTGCGGTAGCTGGATGTAATTTTTTTGTGTAACTGTCAAATAAAATAACATCTGACAAGTTGATACCCATTAAATTAATATTCAAGCATGAGCCGTTGATATTATTTAAATTTTCAATGATTTTCAACTGTAGTTATAAAAAATTCAAAATAATTTAAAAATAGAACAACCAGATTTTGCAAACGATGAGAATTAAATTTTCAAATGTTAAGTAAACAAATGACAGTCTTATACGACTAATATTTCGTTGATAATTTGTGTATAAATAAATACTATATATATAGTAAAATACATATTGCTATACCATAATGTAATATTTTTTCGATTCTGTAGAACTATATTATTAAATGAATATTTTAGTGCCTTACTTTTGTGTATCTAATCACTATGTCGAAAGAGTTTTCATTGAAAAATAATGTTATTCAAGCTAAACGCACACGGATTTCTAGATCAGTCACGGACTTTTTAGATTTTCACTGGGACTATAATTTGCATGATTATTACTCTTCCAACGTATTCACGCCCGATAAATCTTACAGCGCTTTTGAGGACAAACATTTTTTTTATTACTAAAGTAAGAAATTAATTGAGCGTTGCTATCAAAGTGTACAATTAATTTTTAATTACCATTGTATCTTTAAGGGAGTCCAGCTGTATGTTAACAATGTAACTTGAAGTATTTGAGATAATACATTACAAATGATACACAATTAGTGAAAATCTATTATTTTGTTTTTAATCAGTATACAAATTATCATTTTAATTATATTTATATCAAAATAATGTTAATTATAATGGTTTTTGTATGGAATTTATCGGTTCCAAAATAGAGCATTTCATGCATATACTTTGAAAAGAAATTTCCATGTTTTAGCTGTAAATACTTTGAAATTTCTAGTAATCTGGAATATATTGTATATCACCAGGAGAATTGTTTGTTCAGGTGAGACTTCCATTTAGAAGTAGTTAATATGAATTGTTGAATCAATACGATCGCAATAAAGCTACAGTAGTAGTAACTAAATTAGAAAATATTGTTTATCAACTGTTTAAAGAAGATATATCGATGTATTAATTCGCAAACCAGCCGACTCCATTTGTGTGAAATGTTCAGGAGCAGTAAAAAACTTTGGTGAATATGAATCTCACTACATGTAGTTGGCTGGCGTCCGCGGGTGATTTTAGGTATTTTAACGTATTTTGTGCGATAAAAAAAGATAAAACTAAATACAACGGCATCAACATCGGTTTTTCGACCATTGGTTAAGTTAGCTGGTTTTCAGATTAAGCCATTGATATTCATTTCTTCTTCGCGTATTTAGGTGCTGACATGTTGGCTGTTTTTAAAAACGAATAATATTTCTTTATTTCTGCTAAGATTCCAAACTCCGAGATTTCCTCTTAAAAGTTCATTAAATTAATCTTCTCATAGTACACCTTCCTTCAGTAAATTCGCTATGTCTTCCCAATTTTCTACGACGTCACTAGCCGGATTGTATCTCAACGCCCGATTTTAATATGCTACTAAATTGTTTTTTGCCACCACATTTGCTTGAAAATCCTCTAATATAAATAACTTTGGACAACAATCGGTCCTTTTGGGGCTCGGTAGATTCCATTCGAAATGTAATAAGACTACTATTTCTGGCAGATAAATAAATTCTGATGATAGATTGCGATGATAAAAGCTTCTTATTTAATTTAAAATTTTCCAGAGGGGTTCACGGTGTTGAGAAATCCACGAACAAGATTGTCTGCTAACACCGTTTGAAAAATCATTTCCATTATAAATTGCCACCGTATTCTCAAATCAATGGCCTGATACCGCGGCAGAAACAATTCGCTGCCAATTATTTATTAAACGCCAAACGTGAGAATTTGTTTTCATTATTATTTTGCATTCTACCGACTTTCTTTTCCAGCCATCATTGACAATTTTATTTTACAACAATGAAACGAGGTCTTAGAGCAAACCTTTTTATTGTATCGTGATACAAATCAACTGTTTTCTTGAATATTATTTATCATATATTTTTGAGTATTTATAAATCACGACTCATTGCTTTTGAACTTTGAATTCATTAGATTTGAACTCTATCTATAGATCACAAGACAAAAAGAATCGTGTCTTTTCATATGAGAATGTAGAATATATTTTTGTTTAAAATGGAGATAGTTTTTGTTATTGTTATGTCGGTATATATCTACAAATTGAAATTGTGACATTTCACAATATCCGTTAGCAAACATCAGTTAAAATAAACAGAAGTGACTCAATAGAATGAATGTAACAAATCGAATTTATAAATAATTGAACTGAGGACTAAACCAATACAATCATACGTATACTTTATTTAGTCTGTTACTTTCAATGGAATAAATTTTTAACTATAGCTCATTTTGAAAGAAGTAAAATAGTCCTGAAATTGTAGAAACACTAAAAAAAAGTTTTTTGTTAGTTTCAATTATTTTGAAGATTTAGAGTTGAAAATTGCTTGGAAAATAGAGCCCCTTATGATTACTAAATATAAAGTTTTACACTAACACAAAAATCCTAGTTTATATTATTTTAGATCGTTTTTTTTACTTGATGTGTAGATGTGTCTACACTAAATATGAAATTCAGTCCATTTTTTATGTTATCAGCTTCTCTACATACATTGTGATTACAGTTACTTTTCAAAAATTCATTTTAAAAGGACTGATTCAAAATTGTAAAATTCACCGCGCTTCGGCCACACGTCATTCTTTCCGTTATTAGAATCGATTCTAAAAGATCTTTATTCAGAACGAATGGATTTTGTTCTATTTATTCATACGTATTATCGATTTGTAATAACGTAGCAAATACTCTAAACTATAAACAATGGCTTGGATACGGCATCCGATATAAATTATTTATATTGGTGATTTTTTCGATTCTCAACCGATTCTAAACATTACATTATTCTTTGAATTTCTAAAAAAAATATAAAACATTTTAAGGAATCAATTTGTTTTTTTCTTTTAATATAGTTTTAATGATTTTATTCGTTTTGGAATTGAAGTTTCATATAATTGACAATACTTTTGATCATAATAAACTGCATTTAGTGTTATTATATTTTCACGTAAATATACTAAACACAATATTATGTTCCATTGTAATTTTAAATTGTTTAGCAATTATTATAAAATACTGTTTATTGCTGACAATTCTTTTGTTTTTGAAAAGAGATTATCGTCAAACATACAGTAATTTTTGTTGTATTCACGGCGGTACACATTGTATTGTTCAATTTGCACTATATGAACCACAAAAAGAGCTTCCTGATATGTCAAAATTAGACAATATATCATAATAATAATTAAAAATAGATCTGTGGTTTTTTTTTCTATAATAGCAACATTTGGAACAAAAGAAAAGTCTAAATTGCGTAATGTGATATGTGGATTATAAATGAAATATAACACTTTAGAAATTTCGACTTCTATAACAAATAAAAATAATTTCTAGGAAATAACAATTTTCATATTGAGTTTAACGCATGGTGACTGAAGGATTTGTAGACAATGAAATTATTTTATTCTGAACAATTAATTTAACATTAAGGTTAGCGTTAGGATATGATATATTTTGTAAATATTATTGGATGTTTTTTTCCGATAAATTTGCTTTCTACTCTGTCATATTATGCTAAGAAGTATAAAATAATACAATTAATTTGTATAAAAGAAAGAAAATGTACATTATTTTACTATAATATAATTTGTTTCTTAATTGTAAGAGTGTTGAAAGATTGAATGTAAAAGGTGCAGCAAACAAAATAAAAATTGATATCTATCTATGATATCGAACACCTTATTATACTGCTAAATTAGTGGACAAATATCTTTATATAAATTATAACATTATAGAAGCCGTAATAATAACTATTTGAAACTTATATGCCATTGTGAATTAATATATGTATATTGTGTAAAACATCAACGCGTTGAATCAGTTCTTATCTTTTCTATTTTATCGTTTATATGCCAAATGTATAAATTTTTATGCACTGTATTCTGGTAAAATGTATAAGTTACATGTATTTTTTTTTACGAAAATAGTTGTGTTGCTATTTTTTTTATTCTGGCAGAAATTAGTAATACATTCTTTAAAGACGATTTTCCCATAACTTGCTTTTATGAATTAATTTGATGACTGTCAGATATATGAGTTCACTCTCGATAAGTGTATAGTTTAATTATAAGACTCACTAAACTTGTATCATTCAGCCTGAAGAAGTTTTATAGAGAAACTTACCTTATACTCGTATAGTCTTAAAACATAAATACTACGTTCGATATAACGTACAATTTATAGCGATTTAATTTCCGGCATAATTCTACGAAGTGAAATAGAGTAGAGAGATGTGCCTAAAAAAGAGAGAAAAGGTATGGCGGTTAACTATTTAGGTACTGATTATTATTAATGGATTCATTGTCGAAGCCCACTAAACGAATTTGAATATTAACAATTATCTTAACATGTTGGCGTTAATAATTTTGAGTGTATAATTTAATATAATTAAAATAAATTACTACTTAGTACAGACGATTAGCTGAACTATATTATTAAGTGCTTTTGAAGAAATTATTACACTGTTGTGTAAATAATTGAATGCCCACTGACCTGTAAAATATAATTTGGCAATACTAAAAAGCCATTGCGGATGGAAACATTTGCATTTGCTAGGAATCAATTAATAATTTGTCGCATTCAATGATGTCTCAGGTTTTGGATGAATGGTTGTTCGATTCAGCTTTTGTCTCATCTTAAGTAGTACAAATTTCCATGCAGATTTTATGCCGTATAACCAATTCAATGTTATTGAATTGGTTATACCGCATAAAATCTAAAGCGAATAGTATACGGTACGCTTATCGTATACTATTCGCTTAAATAATATTATGATATGAAATAATTTAATGATTTGAATCGTAGATAATTTTCGTTTGAGTAGTTTTGTCAAAAATCCTAATGGCATTGAGTATTTATTAGTTTAATTCCGCACGAAACTGTTGCTTATTATGCTGCTTATTCCATTTAAAATTTTGCACTAATATAAACAGTAAAACAGTTATTAATTATTATATTTTCAGTTTTATTAAAGGAAATGCAATCTAAATGATTGACCGTGTTTTGAATCACTGAATTAATTAATACAGGGTACGTTTTGTTATATACTCCAGGCCGATTATGTTTGACCACCGGTTTGAGTGTCATTTTATAATTCGTATTTCACAACAATGTAGAGTAATAATTTATGTTGTAGCATCTGACAACGCAAAAACGTGTTGAAATAATTTAAACAATACTTGTTAAATTTTTGGCAAAAATCATCATGAGGGATGAGGCACATTTTGTCATGGCTGGCTTTATTAATAAATAAAATAACCACTATTAGGGCACTGAAAATCTTCAATTGGTACACCAACGAAGATTACACTCTCGAAGAGTGACTGTATGGTGAGCTATTTTAACTAGTGGCATTATTAGGCCAAATTTATTTGAGAATGCTTTTGACTTTCTTGTGTCCGAATTGAATCAATTGGTCCTAAAGCATAATGTGGTTCCAACGGAAGATGCCACGTTATACACAGCTCGTGCTGCGATGCAATTTTTAGCACACACATGCACATCGGACTGGGGCATAAAACGCACCCTATTTTTCGTTCATTTTATCAAAATTAAACGTCTATTGATACTAAAATTTTATTATAACTTAACTTTAATTCTAACATTATTTACACAACTAATTTTACCTTTAATATACAAAGAAAATTTATTTTCTCTTACAATATTTTATATCAGCGAATTGATTTGGTAGTGAAGGATGCAAATATGTTGATCGGTGTTAACTTTGAGACTTTTATACAATATTTCCCGTACATAATCGTATCGAAATTGGAATTATTTACAACGGTGTTATAAATGATTTAAATTGAATTCAGCTGGTAAAAAGTTTAAAAAGCTAATAATTTCCTTTTAGTTCTGGCTATGCATGGATTTATATTCTATAAAGTACATAGTTGTATTTATAAGTTAATACTTATGTGAAAGTAGCTGTTGGTAGGTTACCCAAATTTTTAAAGATAGAAGAAATAACGATCTGATTAAATTTTACAGTATCGATTTCTCATTTCTCTTAAAACTTTCTCGATTCAGTATTTACGATGTATAATACAATCGATTCGGAAATATAATATATTTTGTAGTGTTATAACGTATAAAGTTTGATAACCAATTTGACTTAGTATTAGGAAAATTAACTGGCTTTTTTAGTAATACATATATCAATTCTCAATATACTCGACAGTATTTCAAGCCAAGAAGCAAAATACCAAATGAAATTATTTGAAATGACATTATGCTAAATAGGAAAACACAATTTTCATAATTTATCCTTATATCTATATCCTTAAATAAATTATTAGAAAAAGCGAATCAAAATATGATGTTATTATATTAGTAATTTTGATATTTGTTTCAACTGTATGACTCATATCATGAAAATATGTACTTCTTAACCTAATTTAAAAATAAACGTTCATTGCTCAGTGTATCTTTCCGGTATATATAATATGGTCTTTTATAGCTTTGTTCCCATATCATTTTTTACTTAACCTCTTTCACGTGTCTTTTTTTAATCAGCGATTATTGTAATCAGCATTAATCATTATTCAGATCATTTATTAGACTTATGAGATAAAGCTGATGCGATATTTTTTTAATTGACACCTGCTTCGGAACTATTTTTAGTATTAAATCTTTATTATTACATACCGTATCTACTATAAATCGCAACTATATACTGATAGAATTAATGAAGTGTTTGACCGATTTAAAAAAATGATAAAATAGATGTATTTTATTACGTTATCTAGTTATTTGATATTTGTCCCAAAATAGCATACGTAGATCAGATATTTGCATGAATATACGAATTAATAGCCTTTAGTTTTATTGATAGTATACATGCTATTATTTCGGGTGTTAATGGTATAAAGTTCTTAAATACTGGATCAATACATTTTATAAATATTTATTATATTATTTATTTGTTCATTACATAATACAATTTGTTTATTCCCACGTGTGGCGCAGAAGCAAATGCTCATATAGTATATATATATATGCAAAGAGAAGAAATAATACAAAATATGAGAAGGGTAATCCAAAGTAAACATATTTCACAATGCCAAATTTGAAAAGAGAATATTATGAATAAGTTTTTTTTTATGAAAGAACCATAAATAGCATCTTTTTAAATGTTGATTTTAGTTTCAAAATTTTCAAAAATGATTTTGTTTACTAGTTTCTAAGATATTATATATGGTTATTCTATGCAAAAAAAACTAGTTCATTATCTTTACCTTTGAATTTTGGTACAGTGGAATAAGTTCACGTTGGAACTACATTCCTCATATATACCTCGTGGGTATGTAGAAATCACATAAAGATATCTTGAAAAAAATATATATTTGCAATCGAATCTCATAAAGACCCGAGAAACGAATGTTTCGTATATATATAATTATGTATACGATGAAGAACAGTAAAAAGCTCTAAACTTTGAATGAATTCATACAAATATTCTAGGAAACTGTTTCATCAAACGTAATATGAACATTGTTTGTTAATTTTCATATCATTGGTCTATCCTCGATGTGTTTCTCAAATTTCTAAGTATAAATGTATCAGTTATACGCATCAACAAATCAATTATTATTAATTATGCTTCATAAAATTGCACGTCCATCGTAGTTGTAAAGGTTTTCTTAAAATGAGCTGACATTTTAAATTTGCCGCCATTGTTTGTGGCAAATCGGAGTAGATAATTCTATTTTCTGCCATTAAGTAAACGTTGAGATTAAATTACGGAAAAGTACGCAATCAAACAACGCGTAGAAATTGTTGAAAATCACTTTATAAATGTTGAAAAAATTGCAGAGAAAAAGTTCAAAATGTTCGCTCATTTTAGAACAACCCACATTATAGTTGAAAACGACGTATTTCTTTTAATACTATGTTTTAGTGGACGGTAGAAAAAGCATCTGTGGTAAATTGAATAGAAATTTTGGAAAAGAGTTACATTTAAATTTATGACGTGTTTTGATTGCTACAATCATAGATAATAGATGCTATATGGAATTGGTAAACTTTTATGAGACAGACCGTTCTACGCGGGTCAAAGTGTGTACATTTACAATGACGTATCGTTCATAAATCAAATGAACATTTTCTAATGATGACTGTATCAAATTTTTCACGGGAATATTCATAGCCGGTGGTCATTGGATATTGTAATTATAGTAAAAAAATATTTTTAGATTATGCGATTACCTGGCTCAATCAATTAACGCTGTAAAATGATGTATTTTGTCTGTTTAGAAAGCGTAGATATTTTATTATTCAAATCCAGGATGGATTTATTTTAGTCATTTGTCATTTAAAGTGGCAAAAAGATCAGCGTGGCGCAATGTGCAATCAATTTATTCGCATTTTTATTCCGCATTTAGGTTGACGTCAGTGGCGTTTGCGGTCGAAGTTGTTTTGTGGTTTTTGTTTTGTAGAACTAAGTATTCTGACAGTCGTGTTAATTATTACATAATTAAATTTTAATACTCAAGGAAGAAGGAAGTCGTTCATGACAAATAAATATCTCCTATACCACATGACGCAAATTTTACATGAAACAAACTCTTTCATCACTATTATTAGATAAAATTCCATATTTAAAAAAAAATGTTATCATTATATCAACTAATATTTTTTGATGTTCGAATTACAAAATTTGATTAGATGATATCGACTATAGAGAATGTATTTTATTTACATCTTCTGTTTTTTTTTTACTGTGTGGTATACGAGGTATTTCTTTGCTATCGGCGATATGTTTAAACGGTATTATTTCAAACAAACATTTCTTTCTTAATAATTAAAATAAGTGTGCTTATATTTAATCGAACATTGAATTGAATGAACAACTTTTCTGATGCAATAATTTTTGCCACATAGCACAAATAAACGCTATTCCATGGCCAATATGGAAAAAAAGTATATGTATATATGTGAATATTTTTTTACGAGAGTTGAAAGTTAATTATCAGGTTTATGTCATATGTCAAAATACTCATACTCTAAACTCTTGCGTGTAACCCACGAATCAAAATTGTAGTGTTCTCTGATCAATGCTCCATGGTGCGCGTTATATTATTCATATCCACAATAAATGGTTTCTTTTGTAACTTATTATTATAAGGCACACATTTTTGCGTTACGCCTCTCATCGTATATATTTATCATAATGTATTATTTTTTTTTTTATGATTTATGTTAATTCAATTATGAAAAATGGTGTTAATTTATTGAGATTTATTTAGTTTTCCATTTTCATTTGTAAATATACATATAAAAATACACAATATCGTTGAGAAACATTAATATTATGTAAATTAGGATTATAAAAGTATTTTTGTACGCAAATGAGTATTTATTAAAATTAGATCGCGTACTTAAAATCTAACTAGTATAGATTTATAGGCACTGTCATATCGACCGTTTTCTTTTCTAGATTTTTACTGAATAAATACATTTAACTAGTCAATAAAGCCAGCTATAAGATATGCAGATTAATCAGGTAATGAGTTTTTATCGGTATAATAATTGCAAAGAAAAGTCATTGATAAAAATAATAACATTAACATAATATTCGTCTTTATGGAAATTTACTATGCACGCCATATTTATTTTTGTATCTCCGTGTCAATCCGTGAAAAACCTCTAATGTTCTTTTTTCAAAACAGAAAAATGGCGATTGTTTTGTAACCGGATGACAGGAACAATGTAGAATACAACAATAGCTTTATCCGCATCAATGATCGGAAATCTTGCATTAAAAAATGCACCGCACCTTTCATATTCAAATTAGACCGATTGTTACAATTTACTCGATCAATTCGGACGGTTTTCTCCTATTTTCGTATCGAATAATAGCTCTCATAGGTTATGCTTTGATGATTTACTTTTAGAGTTTTTTCGCCTGGGGCCTATCAATATAGCGTGAAGCATGACGGAGCAATATGAGTGATGCTAAAACTTAGAACTCATTTACCTGTGTGATCGGTAACGGTTTGGCCACTGCCAATTTGACCATAAAAGTTTTTTAATCGCACCACATTTGCGTAAATACTTAATGCATATCAAAACTTAACAATTATGCTTGGAGAATGAAATATCATGCGCATCAAAAAACAAAAGTTATTTTGAATTTTCGCGGTATAGTATTGTACTATTATTCGAATTATTTCATATTTTTTGATCCTAATAGTTATTTATTGTCACTGCATTATTGTGCTAATAATAATAATGGCTGAAAGTTAGGTTGACTTTGAGAGTTTATGTTTTTTAACATCGCCCAAATATAGATTGCATTATGAATCATGTCAGTATGTTGTTTTTCACGATAATCAGTCCTTAACGATAATCTCGTATTTCTATTTTAATACAACTGCGTGATTTGAATTCGCGACAGATGTCGAGTGATTACTAATATATATGATGGGCTTACTTATGAGAATAAGTCCAATACTACGATTTCTCAGGAGAGCGAAAATCAAGTTAAATTTTGAAGTATTTTTCTCTCTCCTTTGTGTTAATTTTTGTAGAGCATCTGCGACGCCTTCTGTTAGTCCTGCTGAAGCGTTCTTATATTTGCAATGTTTTCTCGTGCTTATTGTAAAGTTACTAAAATGGGGTTATATGTATAAGTCTGCCTACCGTAGATAATATTATAATGATGAAACTATCGACGGTTATCGCTAAAACTAACGATTTATGCAACGTTTAAATTTGTTTTGAGTTTATATCGAATTATCTAGTAATGTGTTCTGAAAAATTCACCTTTAATTAATACATAATAGTATACAAAAGTTTCATAATTGTAATTAATTATAATATGTACTGTATTATTATAAAATAGACTTACTATGGTGGACATTTAAAATCGTAAATACATATCTTATCTTTAATAATTTCGTACTTGAATCTTAACCACTTTTGTGTTATGCAGTTGTTTATTTGTTTCTAAAACTGTCATTTATGTACATAATTTCAGCAGCACATTTCGCAGAAATTTATCGCATACAATATCGTAAAATTGCGTTCAGCCTATGGCCAAAATAAAGCAAAGTAAGTCGAAGACACAATGGTCTAATTACACCGATGTCAAATGATTCTTTTGACATTGTTAGTCATGCTTTTGACATAATGATCTTTTTTTATTAACGACAGTCTGACGACTTTGTAAGTAGGCCTGCATTAAAATCGGTATTACGTCAATTATTTTCTTCGTGGACGACCGAATGAACTAAATATTTACCGCTGGAAAATTTGTTAGGGTTTTTAGGTTAACGGAAAGTTGGGTTCTATATTGAATTTTTTCACAAGAAGTCATTAATGTTACGCATATTACCTTTTTCCATATTCCGACATTATCCGTCTTAAATTTCTAACCATAATCGAATCCGTTTATAAGCAGAATATAATCTACTACTCTAAACTAAACGGAAACATACTTATACTACATGTCTTGCATTACGATGTAGACATTGATTAAAATAAAATGAACTGCAAGTGTATTTAAGTTGCCTATCGGGATTAGAACAAAGACCCCCCGGAAGCTTAGTTTACATCGTTACAATTGTGCATCATTACCCTTGTGGTATTTGAAATATTATCTACATCCTCTTTATATCTTGTATTCACTTATCATATATGAAAATTGCGCGTACCGTTAATAACCAACCAATGTGAAATTTATTAATTGATTTCGTACATTGTATAACTGCAAGTTATCCATGGAGTGAATATGGAAAAACGTAGTGACCAAGTAAGTATGCGCGAATGTTTTGGCACTGGAAACTGTGGATCAAATTCCGCCACGGCATGTTTGTATATTATAAAGAATATCATCTCCGGCTGGCAGTAAAAGGATATACCACCAATTTTCATATAAACAATTTGTAAAAATAAGTTTTCTTTATATCACATATATTCGGACCAGATTTCATTACCTCTTTTCTTTTTCGATTTTATTATAATTCCTAAGAATATTGTTTTCTAATATAAGATATTAAATGACGTTTTTATTTAGTTTCAATCTTTGAACTCACTAATATTTGAAAATTACATGGAAATTAATATAGCTTACAGAGAAATTGGCAACGTGCAGTAAATTGAAAATCATTCATGTTGTAAATATTTCCACAATCTGTCTCTCTAACCTGTCGATTCTATAATAAAAAGCTTATAACATAAAGCGGTATTGGAATACGTATGCTTAAAATATAAATCTACTGAAGCTAAATTGTAGGCAGGTTGTCGATAGATAATATAATTACATCTGCGTTCGTGCATAACCAAATTGCTGCGCACAAAGCAAAGAAATAAATAATTAAGCGGACAAAAAAATCTGAGATGACAGAACTCATTTATAAACCATTCAACAGAAGGCCATATGTTCAAACTATACGGCTATAATAATCTTATTTAGAGTCCAAACTACAAAAAAAATCCATCTGCGATTCGACTATGATAATAATTATAACGGCAGGTTGCTGATTAAATTCTCTTGTAGAAGGTATAACATCTAAATCGATTTAATCCGAGAAACCAAAATTAAGTAACTCTCGTTAATATATTTGTTGAATTATTGGATACTCTTGTTAGCTTCAAATGTATTTTTAGTAATATAATAAAAGATTAGACAGTTTAAAGCAGTTTATTACATGAAATTGCCAGTTTAATATAATATTTGCCAGTTATAATATTTCTGCCCAGTGGTTTTGTTGTTCCTGTAGTAAAAGTCAATCAAAGTGATGTATTGAATTTCTAATAGAAAGTATCTATGGCTTGTGATACCATGGTGTGGTCATAAATTTTGTTATATTATTTATTATTATTTTTAAACTGTGTATCTTACGGTAGAAATAATATGGCGGTCTATTTTATCGATAGTTTTGTTGAAAGTTTTTATCACTAATTAGCGAACATTATTTCATGGATAGTAATCAGAACACTATTTAGTTTAATTGTAACTATTTGCTACTGGAAAAAAAATGTCATTATTATTGATATTATGACAGGATTGCGGCGAGCTAGAAGGTCTCTTCTTAACGATGCTAGATATTAACAAGGATTAGTTAATTAGAATACGAATCACGCACACTCCAGTGCACGTCAAACAAGGAAAACTGCTCCTAGGATATTTTTGGCACGCTTATGAGAACCTTAAATTAATTTACGCCTGCATAATGGGTGTAGATACGTGGAGGCTAGTGGGGGAGAATGCAAATATGACTTACAATGCAAGACTATGCAAGAATAATTACATCTAACAAAACCCACCCAGGCACGTAAACCTTATCAACACTCCTCCCTATCCGATGCTCTCCTGACATGTGGTTAAGTTTGATTAGATTTTTTTTTTTTTACTTTGGGTGTCGGATTCTGTTACCATGCTTGTTATGTACAAGGTGGAGAATTCTATGTGGTGCGTCGTTCGTGCTTCCGTTGT
>JAGVSQ010000326.1:0-43341 GCA_022683975.1 Rhyacophila evoluta
CTTCGCATTGCGGAGATCCATATGCTCCACTTTGGGAGCGAACATGGTATATATATATATATATATACATCTTCAATTGGTCGCTAATTGGTAAGCGCGTTCAATTCAGTACCAAAGATCGCGAGTCTCCTGTACGAAGATTTTTTTAAAGTAAAGATGAAAAACTCGATATTCAGTTGGTTGGACGGTCTATCAATACTTTCAATGTATCTTTTGAATACCTCTCTCACTTGTATTAATAAAAATTTTAGAGAAATTTACTCTTTAATGGCAAGAATTTTTGTAAATGAAAGTAATCAACTATCGTTTATCCACTGCGTATAATTCATAAATAATTACTATATAATATACAGAATTGTTTATAAACAATATGCACATCTAATAAATATCTAATATTTGTGAGAAAATGTATGAAATTTACGCAATACAATCTATAAATATAATTGACTGTCACACCAATATAATATTGCCATCAAGTATGGGCTAAAAATCTCCTTCATACCGCTTCTATTTTAATATCTGTACGCATAACCTAACCCAAAGATTACGTCTTTTTTTAAACAGTTAATTGACTTAATTTTAGTTTTATCGATGTCAGTTAACTTACTTTTATCAATCTAGAGTTGATTATACCTTTAGGAAATTGACCAATGACAAAATTTCATCAAAATGGCATTATGTGAAGAATTTTCGAATGTTGGTAGTTATCCATTTGGAATAATATACGAATATATTAGAGTTTAAATAATTCCACATAAGCATTAGATACTCATGTGTATATTAATTTTATAAAAAAAAATTGAAATGCATAAGTCCATGAAAACATATTTGGTGAGATTTGAAGTGCTTTAAGTACCTAAAATTCAAAAGTTTCTAGTTTTGGGTTATGTTGGACGCTTTGAAGCTAGAATACATGTCCTTCCTTGTAAATATTTGCTCTTTATAAACCTCAGGCGTTTTACTATATAATGCGCGGTATGTATATAACTTTGTAGTATTCCAGATGTTTACGCTACACCCTGTGAAAATATTTCATGAAGCATTCTATATAATTCAACCAATATTATGTGCAAACAGAATTCTAGAGAATCCATTGCTTGCTGTAAATTGACTGAAAGATAACAATTATTTATAATAACTGAGTAAATATTTTAAATTTTATTCGCAAAGTGTAATTTTTATTTTTATATTTAATATTAATATTTAATACTAAATATTGTATTACAACAATAAATCATCAAGTCCTTTACAAAATAAAGTTTTACCATAACATTCCACAGAAACAATATGATTTTATTAATGAACATCTAAAACTGTTCTCGTGCAGTTTTTACTGTATATTTATAATATTATATATACAGTTTGGCCAAAATTTCACGAGATGATTCAACTTTATGAGCCGCTTTACACTTAAATTGTCTTTTTATAGTGTCAATATACTATAGCATCGTTAAATAAAATATTAAGCAATGGTATGATTTAAAAATTATTTGCGAATACATAAAAGTCAAAGTATAATAAATCGTAATAAAAATTAATGTTTTTTTAGCCAAACCCAACCAGAAAAAGTTTTTTTATAAACATATATATAAACAAAATAAACTTTTGTACTGTGCAAAATTGATTGTGCAAATTGGTTGTTGTTATTAAATTAATCGTATTTTGAGTCGTATTTTGAATTGATAAGGCCCCAATCGAAGATTTATTCTATTCTCAAACGCTTAAAACTAATTAAACTAATTTATTTAATACACAGAATTTGCTTCGAAGCAAGACTACCCTTATGTGCACAAAACTTTAATAACTTTAAAAAAATGTTTTGAATGCTGTGTGTCAATGGTCGTATTTGTCATTTTTATAAACTTATATCACTTTACACATATTGTTTTAATATTTAAACTGCTTCCATGTCAATGTTATTTACAATTGTTTTCAATGTGCTTTAAGTGTTATTAATGAAATGCCATGTTTCACCGGCATTTGATTCCTTTTACCAAAATAATTTGTAGATAAAATAACGCTTGTTACTTTAAACAACATAATTGGAGATGAAACATAAAAAAAAACAATATTCTTTAACAATTTGTATCATAAATATTAAAATATTGTAAAACATAATTATAAAATATCTAGTAATTATAAAATAACCCAAAAACTATCGTTTTATCATTATTTAATATTCCTTTCTTGGACAAAATAGTCTGATTTAACTTCATGTTTCTTAGACGAAATAAAAAAAAATGGTAAAATACATTTTAAAAAATGTTTGAAATTAAAATTCATTCAATTCAAAGACTTCGCAAAATACATTATAGTTATTTAAGCTATGGTAAATCTGCAAATAATCGTATTATAATATTAAAAAATACACTCCAAAATGAGCAGATAGTGAAGTTATGTAAATATATTATTTTGAAACAGGAGAATCCTAACGACGTTTATTATTGTAATATGTAAACAACTTTCTAGTTGAAAACGGTATTATATATTCCAGGAGTGACTGTCAAATTTTCCAATTACAGTCGAAGACATTTCCTCTCCTTTGTATTAATAAGTTCCTTAACAAAAGAAGCAGGGATGAAAGGAGTTTAATATCCTGAGTGAATGATGTGTTTTATTCGTTTTGTGTTTCGCCCGCGAATAAGGGAGGCTAATTAAATTTAAATATTATGCAGTGCGTTAAGACAAATTACATTACTTTGGCCGTTATTTTTTAAGGTACGGCTTAATCACCTCAAAGCTTAAATAAATCTATTTAACGAACGAGAACGGAACTTTCAAACAACCTTTTTGAATTGTCTTTTAGTATCTTTTAATTTATATATAAATATGAATTTACTAACACACCAATTCACTTCAAATCATTTTCATATGCCCTATTCTACTAACGTATTAAGTTATAAGATAAATTATTTATATTATTATAAATTATCTATCAAACTGTATTTCAAAATGAAGTTTAAATAGTACAACAATCGTAATATCGCTTCTAGAAAACTAATGACAAACCTGTATGTCAAAATCAAACATTCGTTTGGTTTTGTTAGTATAAAAGTTTTACGTCTTTTTTAAATTATTTTTTCTTATTTCTCAGCGAGCAAATAGATACTCGTATAACTATCACGTTGTGTAAAAATTAGACTGAATTTTAATAATAATACAATATGTGTAGATTTTCGTATTTTTCTACTGCTAAGTCAAGCTTCTTTTTTGTTTTATTTTTAATAGTATAATATTCTTACTAGCTAGAAACATCGGAATAGAATAATGATAAAAATTACATAGACAATTTTACAAGCAAACATCTGTACATGAGTCAAGTACGCGGAATATTTTTCAATACTTGTTAAAAATTTGTTTGGCGTGAGACAAAAAAACACTAATCTTCACTCAATAAATCCAATTCAACCTGAGACATAACATTTAAGACGTACTTTGTTTGTTAGAAACAGTAATACAATAAACGTTTTTGGCTAAAACCTTTGTCTACCCTCATTCACGCATTTCATGTCGCCCGCACACCAGGCCAGGGAACGCGTACGTACACTCCACCAACACAACCTGATACCCTCTTCTAAACTCTGGGCCTCAACAAATAAAATACAGTACATACGTTACGCTGGCCACCGAAAATTACGGCCGAGGCCCACAGTTACGTTATGTAGACTTTGTAAGCTTTTGTATAATTGAGTAAGAGAAAACATCTTCTCTAGATTTTACAAGTAGATCTAAACAGCGCTAGACATATTTACGCCAGTAAAAAATCTTTAGTATGCCAAAAAAAATGTAGATAAATCTAGTAATAATATAACTTTCGAAATACCTAAAAAAACTGGTAACTCTATTGAAAAAATACCGGAATCACTCAAAAAAAATTTCAAGATACGATTAGTTATATTATGTATTCAATATATCATATTTAATACATATTTTTAAACATTTCATAAAATATCAACCTAATTTCACAGCGATTACATGTATACTTCCAATTAAAACCAGACAATGTTGTAATATATTATACTTTCCATATAATTCGAATTTTCCTAAAATGAAAATATATTTATATCTAACTACACAAGTACATGATATATTTTTTTCTCAATAGAGTTACCTTAAATATTTACAAGTAGATATTACAACATGTCCATTATAATAACCATTGAAAAAATATTATCAACACAAAATATAAACCTTATTAGAGCTTTTATATTGTAATACAAATGTATTCTTTTATGATTTGCAAAGAGATTTCTGCCTAAAAATGATTCAGTAATTAAATTTATTTATATTTTCGTTATGAATTGAGTTATAAGTGAATAAATTTAAAGAAAAACTCTTTCGCTTTTTGGCTAATATTTTCATTTATTCATTATTAGTACCATTAAAAGCTATATTTAATTGGTAAATTTGTTTTAATATACACAATCATATAATAGTAGTGATTATTTTTGTATAATCCAATTAAAAAATTATTTTTTCACCAGTTCCATATAGGTGAGTATTAATTAGCAAAAAGTTAGTGTTCATTGAAAAAAAATATAAAACATATTTTTAAAAATTAAGATAATAGAACAGTATATTAGGAAAATATTTACATCGCTTAAAAATATTTACAAAATGTTTAATCAAAGCTCAGTACAACTAATTCGTTTCTTTAGTTAATGTATCGATCGAACCATTCTTTCAATATTGTAGCATAAAAATAGGAATGCTTCTGCTTACGTATAACAACATAGTGACCCATAAGTTACGTATTATCTTTTAAAATAGTGAAATATTATCGACTATTTAGCCATATTCTTTGCCATATAAATAATTTTAATGTTGCATTACAACAACACCATATCACTTCAAGCAGTTTATTACAAAATGGTTTTAAAATTACTGGTGGTATATGGCATCAAAAAATATGCTTCGAGTATTGGCCTTCAGACAAACTGAATATTTACTTTAAACTATACATAAAAATGAAAGTTGATATCTAAAGACATATTTATCAAATAGGAAACTGTCAAAAGGAAAATAACAAATACTTTAAACAAAACAAATACAAGGTAAATTAATATTTATAATTCTTTACAATAATTCAGTATTAAAATGCTATTTTTATTGCATTGGCAAAACATATTATAATTATGTAGGAACAGTAAACATATACATATAACTATTAATTCCACAGTTTAAATACACTAAAATATCAGACGTTTACAATATACATGATATCATTTTAGAGTAAATTAATGATAATCGGCGCCAAATTAGTTATATCTAATGTCAATTTCAACAAAGTGTGATATATGATTCATCTTTTAAATAAATCATTGAATTATTTCACGTACTCGTAAAATAGAAATATTAAAAAGAAAGAAAAAATGTGTGTTGTTAATAATTTATTGAATTTGATGAATCATACGTAACATATTAAATGTAATTAAGATATGAGCATACAATTATCGTTCAAAGCAAAATAAATGTTGTTATTGGGATGCCCTATTTATTATACCTATTATAACTGAAATCAGATAAAAAAATGGGGGTTTGAATCTTTTGGTGTTGATAAGTTTTGATAATATACCTATGCAGCTTTTTGTGTTCCATCCCCTAAACTTAATATTGGAATGTTCTTCTACCTGTCTCTTTCACTTATAAATAATATCATTGTCCGCCCCGTTTGGTGTTTATTCTATCTCATTTCAGCAACTATTTTGCCTTTGAATATATTATGACAAATTACTTCACCTATGTCTTCCAATTATTGTATTAATCATTACAATATATACAACTTTTTGTCCTATTATCGATTTTTATAACCAATTAATATTTATTCAATACCTGACTGAATATTTTCATGTTTATATTTATATAACTGAACCTATTTTTAAGCCTTCACCTCATTTTTATTGCATGTATGTCGAATGTTTTCTAATAGTAAATTAAGTGAAAAAAAAATAGTATATTTAATATATTTAACTTTAAATAACTCTTGAAGTATATTGACACCATCATTTTGTAACACATTTATAATTGACTCCTAAAAAATAGTCGCATCTCTAAATATGTAAAGTCAAATACATGTGTACTAATATTACTAATAGAAATCATTCAATCAAATTCATCTCACCATATGTCGTCCGTCTATATCGAATCACCAAATTTATTGTCTTTCTGCTAAAATAAGTTGATATTTGGCAAAAATTATGTAAAACTATAAAAATTGTAAAAATTATGAATTTATAACGTTTCAATTATTTAAATTGAATATATTAATATTAATTTAAGTCCAGCTATGTATATATAAAATAATATATAGAGCAGGAAAGTATAATTTTTGCCACGTATTATTTTCGTCCAGCATAATTAATGCATGGTAATGTTATATGATATTTATCTAGATAATAATATTTTCCAGTACTAATCTGATTTCCCTTCAGTTATAATCAGGTACAGCCCTTTGATCTTCCCTTTATTCTGGAATGGTAAAGAAGTTTTCCTTGCTAAAGATATCAGCCCTAAAATGTCAAGACTAAATTCTTCACAACCCTTATGATTTGTACATATCCGACTTAAGATGAAAATTATAATATTTTCAATCATAATCAACGAAAATAACAACATTTTTTTTATTATATATCACTTAATTAATTGAATAACTTAATGTCTAATCAAACATAAAATGATAAATATAAAGATTTTAAAATGGTGTGATCGTCTTTCCGGAATCCAGGGGTAAGTATAAATTTAACAGGATATAAGTAATGAATAGATTTATTTTAGAAATACATAGAGTAGGACCAAGCTTATAAAGTTAATAAACGACTGATTAATAAATAAAACATAGCTTTTTATTTTCGTTTTCTTTTCATATATATTTTATTATTTTCAAAATTATATATTTATATTAGACGTATATAAAAAATTTAATATGAAAAACATCAGGATAGTTAGTATTTTTTTTGTAGAAATAAGGTTAAATTCGTTTTAATATAATGGTTATTTACATTTTAAATTAGTCAAAAATTATTTAGATTAAGATTTAGTTTTAAATTAGTGGTTAATAAAAAACATAAAAATTTAGTTTATTTAGAATTTATTGAAATAGAAATAATAAACAGCTTGCTTTTAGTATATTCTTTTTTACTCACAAAACAGCGAAAAATTTTCAGCTTATCTGTGGTTTATAAATGCGAAACAAAAAAAAAACCTAAATAAAAAATATGTTTCACGAATGAAAATTAATTTTTGCGTCATATATTTAAATGATGATTATTAATGTTAACAATATTTTATTTCAAACATATTCATTCTGATACTGTATTCAATCTGATCTTTATATAGAAAGTGTATTATTCTTATGCGGAATAAAATACAAATATGA
This sequence comes from Rhyacophila evoluta, assembly GCA_022683975.1. Lineage (NCBI taxonomy): Eukaryota > Metazoa > Arthropoda > Insecta > Trichoptera > Rhyacophilidae > Rhyacophila > Rhyacophila evoluta. The sequence goes on from JAGVSQ010000326.1 coordinate 7,376, forward strand.
CCATGATGTGAAATACTGAAAAACAATTTCGAAGTTTCGTGAGTAAATACTAGGTCCACGTCCATCCCTCCCCTTATTGATAAAAAAGAATATTTCTATCCCCTGAAATATAGTGTGCTTTGCAGGAGCGGCTGAAAAATCATCAAAGCATGGTGCAGAGGACAAAGCCAATTCCATCATCACGGCCATGAAAGAGAGAATGAAACAGAGGGAAAGAGACAAGCCTGAGATATTTGAACTCATCAGGTAAAAATAGCATTTATAATCTACGAAAATATTTATATCGGTTTGGTATTTTATATCTCATGTGGAAGCTTTTACTTGAAGATGTTTTTTTTTTTTTTTTTAGTTTGTCATAAAACTTTAGTGCAGAATTAAGTTGTGATCTTTATAAACATGTCTTATTTGACACTCATATGGAATTCATTCAATTTAATTCAATAAAGATAGCTGAAGATTTATTAATCAATTGTCAAGATTTTTAGTCAAAACTTTTTAGATATTATTATAGTAATGTTCTATAAAGATTATGCTGAAAATTTGTTTAATAAATGATTGATTACGAATTTTGCTAGACTTTTGATGGTAAGAAACTGAATAATCTTGTCACTGTGAAAACATTGGAGGCTATATGTATAACATGTTTTTCTGTTTTATTTTTATAATTATGAATTTTTCTATGGTAAATATTTTATAATGTGCTCTTTTTCAGCTCGGCGACCATTGTTTACTTTATCTTGCAGGCAATTAATCTTGTTTAGTAAAAAGATCTCTATTCAATACGACAAATATTATTTTTTCAATTGCAATGTCGTACAATTACTTTTCTGTGAGCTTTCAGATACATATTTGTAAGCTTAGTTAAAACACCAGTGCTTTATTGTTTATTTTTAATAAAAACTTTTAAAGTATTTTGTTCTCAGCTTAAATATATTATTTGTGGAATTTTATGAAATATAAATTTTTGTTTTTGTTCTCTTTTACAAAATTTCTCAAGAAGAATATTTTAAAATTGTTTTTATATTTCTTATATTAGTTGTTATCTCATTGTTATTCTACGAAATTTAAAAACATCAAACACCAGAAACGCCGAGTCCCGTAGAGACCGTTGAGAAAATTTCAATATAAATTAATTCTATATAAATTATATTATTTTTAAAACAATATGAATTTGAATGAAAAATGAGACTTTTTAAATCATAATATTTTATTAAATTTCTATCACGACATACCCGTACAGAAATATTTTGATTTACATCAATATAACAAGAATAACAATTGATTAACTTTACTGCGTGAAATTATTTATATAGAAAACTATCAAATTAAAAAAATGCATAACGATTATATTTTTTTGTTTTACCATATGACAACATTTATCTGATTTTGCAGATTAAGATTATCAACAGTGAATTTAAGAATTGTAAAATCGCAATATTTTCTCTTATTTAATCTATAAAAATATTTTTCAAATTAACACCAATTTCAAAACTTCATTCGACTATTAATGATAATAAAAAAATATAATGCTCTCAGAGTATATGCATATAGTATCACAATATTTACAACTTACTATCCGATCAATGAATTACCTACTACATACAAAATGCGTAGGGGTGGCAAATTTTATTTCCGCATAATATCACAAAGCATACGATGACTTATATTGATTTGGCATAGTGACATAAATCCACATCGTGATATTAATTAATTAATTTTGTAACATATCGTGGAAGTTATGCAAAACTACTGCATATATGATTCTTATCATAACTATAAACTCTAATGATGTCCTACTCACTATCCAATCTAATCATTATGTACAAAACACAGTAGAATTTTTAAATACACAACATTTCAAACGCATATTTTATCTTTGATAATTATTTTTTATTAAGAATGACGTATCTATCTATTTTTATTTTGTTGCATATAATTAACGACAGTTTTTCAGGGTGCCGGAATCTTAACGGTCGGAAAAAATATACGATTTTGAAACTCAAAGTTTTTCGCTTAAAGACATACTTGTATTTTCTAGTAGTATATTGTTTTCATACGTATTTTGAGTGCTCAAATGCTTTACTTATAGTGTTGGTATTGCATGGAAAACCCACCAAATCGTCTGCTTGTGCATTGAATTCACATAAATGAAGCTCAATTTTTATGTATTTTTTTACTGTTGTATTGCTGACAAAAATTTTGCTGAGGTCATACAGAAATTACTGCTGCGGGTGGCTTTGTTTCTAATTCGATTTAAAGGATGTTTTATAATTCACATGGCTTGTAATATCTAATTAAGTTTCTCAGACATAAATATATATTTCAGAATTCGATAAATCTCTCGGATGTCAACGTAACTATAAAATGCATAATTAAAAGTGATCGTGTTAAGTAGACAATTTATAACAAACACGTTTTGTTATAGATGTGTCATATGACGAAGATAAAAAATAGCAAAATATCGTCATACAAAAATTATCGGTGAGGTAAATAAAATTAATAAGCGGCCATTTGACTTTGGTCACAATGTCAAAATGTTAATTATTACTTGCGTCGAACTCGTTCGTCGTGTAATTATCAACGACAAACTACAGCGTAGCGTCTTTCAGGCTGTTGAGGTAGGTAACATGGCGTCGCTGTGGGGTCTTGTATCGAGTCACGTGACATGCTACGCCACCCCCGGCTTCTATAGTCAGCCGTCTCACCCCACTTGACTCCACTTAACGCCATTTTGCGCCCAGCGTTATTATGCCTCCTATTGTATGATGACACATAACTATGGGACAGATTGTGACCGCTGAACCAGGTGGCATCCATTATCAAGCATTATCGATACATATTTTCCTTATATTTTATCATATTGAACATATTATAAATACAATACCAAATATAAGAAAAAAATTTGAAACCTCTCAAAAAATAGCTTTCCCCTCCATCACCTGCCACGTCTTCACACCAGTTATACGGATGTATAACGTGGCGTAACTAAAGTCAAGCTTTTTTGAAATTCCCGAAGTATCCCAGGAGTAGCTGCCCAAGATCTTGGTGTACGTGCACTAGAACGTGCGTGATTTCCATTCTATCTAACTATATTTTGTGAATATTTAGCCTTGTTAAGAAGAGACCTTTTTAAATTATCTTTCGTAGAAACCAAGATACAATGGTCGATCGGTCTAATAAATAGTTGAACCGGTATGAGAAGTTCTTCCCTTTCAACGAATAAATGGGGACACTCCCATGTGATTGGCATCCTGCATATTGCCAAATAAACAAGTAGGAGATTCTACAAGACTAAACTGACAGAGCTAGGAGGCAAAGTGCGCCACTTTAGGTTTGAAAAAAATAAATTCATTTGTCTGCCTCTAGTGGGACGCTCTACCGTTCTGCCAGGCATTTATCCCAGTGTCGTATGCTAATGCTCGCAACACAGCTTTACGAGCACAGCCGCTCATCGAGTTTAAGCCCAGTCGCAGTGTTATTGTAGCACCATCACCATCTTGTGTCCACGTAGCAGTACGGTTGTGGCACAACGAACCTGTATATGGAGATCTAGCGGAACCACTCCAGCAATAACAAGTAAAGCGTCAGTAGAAGCAATTCTATATGATTTAGTAAGGGATAGTAACGCTGAGCATTGCCAGCTGATAAGAGGTGTTCGAATGAGTAAAAGCCTGCATCCCTCATATACTGGAGGCATAGCCAGCAATGGTTATAGATATTGCGTAATATGCTCATTTAAACTGTCTATTTCTTAAGCCCTTGTTGCTATAAGCAAGTCGGTAAATACGATTGTAAGCTGCACTGACTTTGGTTATCGCCTTCTCGGCGTGCTGTACAAATGAGAGTTTTCAAAGACAATCGAAAAAGAGTTTCCTTAAATCAATACAATTAGCAAAGTTTATTTATGAAGCTGCTGAAACTATAATGGTACCAAAAATTTTGCTATTGGACGTAACAGTGCATAAGATACAGGTGAATGTGAATAAAAAAGAAAACGTATGTTTGAAACAATTAGAGTATTTCAATTTGAAGATCGATACCAAGAAGCGCCTTTTGATGCTGAAAGTTACGAGCTCAAATTCAACAGTTGCATGATAACTTCTAAAATATATATTATGAAAAACCGGATATCCAAGTTGTTGAATGATTAGTAACTATTGTGATGTGATGTCTTAATATAATGGTAACCTATGTATTCGTACTTTGGAGTGGACATGTCATAAATGACAACTTTCTTAATTTTTATGAATTTTATTATAGTGTCTTGAAACATTTCATTTTTTAATTACGTTTTCATGAAACAGAAGTTTTCTGAGGTTCTTTATTAAAAATTTTACTTTCTTTAATCAGTATAGTTATTGAGGTCAACTTCGCAAATGTTTTTTTATTTTTCACTCCTTGGTACAATTTTTTTGTTAAAAATCCAGTCATATTCAACATTTAGTCTTTTCGTCAATTAAAAACTCATCTTTACTCTATGCTTTCCTGTAATTACCAGTTTTTGAAGGTTATTTGTTTTTTGCCTATCTAAATTATGATAAATTTCTATTCTTGGATATTTTGACATAGCTTTAATTGTAGCCATAATATTATACTCTGTCCCAAAAGAATACTAACAATCAATTAATATATAATTTTATTGTTTTTTCTTATATAAAATACAATATGGCAATAGTATTAAACATTGTAACTTATCTTTATGTTTCACATATCGATTTAGTCTTATTCGCATTTTCTTTTAGATAGAAAACTTTCGCATCTGTCATCTTGATAAAAACGAAAAAACTTTTCAAAGAGATATCTCGACACATATTACGCATACAGCTAAATCATCATGAGATAGGTCAAGATTTTTGTCATCGTTTAGTAAAGTTTTTCACTTACTAAACATATTAAAGGTAGTTTGAAGCAATACTGACTTGTATTTAAAATAAGCTCCATCAATTGTATTGTAGAGCAATGTTTACCTTCTACACGAAAAGATTCTTATGACATTGTACACATTTAAAATAGTCAAAGTTTGAGAGAATGAATTTCGATAATCTATATCATTCTGTATTACTAGCATTTTAAGTAACAGTTAAACTGAGATAGTTTTTAAAACTTAAAAAAAAATATATAAAATCTTTCTCAACAAAACTCTACATAAAATGACTATAAATACTATTGTATTAAATAATAACATTATTCACTTATTAAACATGTATTTTCCAAGTTACGAACTGTCTTTATATAGAACTTCCAATTTTCTATAGCAGAAACATATTTTCTTTGGCCTAGAATTTTTTTATGGAGGAAAAATAGACTTTAAAAATTATTTAATTCGTTTTGGCTCTCCAAGAAATATTGGATATAAAATTTAAACACCTTCACATTTTTTACATTTTTCCATTGCTTTATTTATGATTACTCTTTCATTTACTTCTTTGATATCCACTCATTGGATACCACATGCCGCCTCCAAAAATCCCTGTAACCCGCCAATATTCTTGCGTCCTTCCAGTTGATACCTACATACCGTATCTCTGCCAAATACTTTCTATAAATAGTATAGTCGGTTCTAAGATTAGGCAAATCATGTTTAGACTATTTTTATATATTCGGAATATGTAGCCGATCTATGGCCAGCGCCGGAGCTTCACGTTGCCAGTGATTAGTGGCTGTATGGTCCGTTCTCTTGTCTCCTTATTACGAACGAAGTCATAAGATGGTATCCCCAGAATCTACAGCAGACACTTATTCTCAAAGCTTAGAATACGGTTTGGGCTTTTGTTGGGTGCCACGTTTCACCACCGTAGAGCACTGACAGAATTTTTGGGTTGAACAGGCGGCACTTAGTTTTTATCTTGTATAGTTTAGAGTCCTAGACATTTTGCATGGAGTTGAAGGTTTCTTTAGCTTCTAAATTATTTAAAACTGGTAAACTTCCATATGTGAGCTTACCATACGGAAGTTTCACATATGGTAGTTTACCAGTTTTAAATAATTTTTAATTTTAAATCAATTTCCATCAAGCACCACCAGTCGAAAATATTAATTGTTTCTCTAACTATCCCTAATCAAATAACTAGCTTATTTTGCGATGCATCATCTTCCGTAATGTTTATCCGTAAGTATCTAAATAAAACTGTCGAGACTATATTTGGCAAAAATTTAGTATTATCAAATTGAAAACAAACTTTTCTATGCTTAAACTAAAAACTTTGACCTTTTGAAACCCAGTTAAGAAGATTTTCCTATTATATGCGAAGAACGCTTTTTTGGCAGCCTGTAAATAATATTTTGGTAAACCTAACGCCGTATATAACTCAAAATTACAAAAATGTCACATACGCCTTTTTGGCTTGGAGCATTCGATATATTTTAACTATTACTAAGCCCATACATAAAATTTTAGTCATCTCAAGGTTTACCAAATAAAAATCATTAATCCCAATTTGTTTGATTATATCATACCAAATATTCTGTTTTACATATTTTATTAATTCCAATTTCGAATCACGCGAAAAATCAAAGACAAGCCGACAATATATTTATATAATCATGGCGCTTTAAACGTTTCTAAGTATGAAATATTCTTTTGATGTATCGACGTTAATATAATTTAAGAATATGATTTATATCCTAAAAATTCCGTGTTCAAGTTATTAAAATTCTTCCTCGATTATTTAATCATCAAAAAAGTAAAAGAATTAGTAAATAGCAATTTCGCAAAACCCTGCATGATTACTTATCTTTCTTTCATTTAAATTCTCAAACTGAATTTACATAGCATATTTATTTATTATCAGATCGAAAAAATCATGCTTATCGTAAAACATGGGCTGAGCGATAATTATTTCCAGAAAAAGAATTTTATTTAATAATAAAAAAAACTATAACATATCCGGTCCGAATCTAGATCAACCATATGGATCTCCACAGCTTAAATATGTACGCTCCTTAAACGTTACATAGATATGTAAATACATAGTATAACAATTTCGAGGGTGGGGTATATCGAGCTATGTTCAAGAAAAGATCGTAAGCGTAAAACTACACGACTGTCATGTCACTTTTTCGTCGAAATTTACAACATAAATTACACGCGAAATGAAAAATGTATGAAGTATAACTTCGGCTGCTGCATTTTTCACAATATTTTGCCAGTCCATGCGGATATCAATTTTGTACCGATTTGATAAAATAACGAAAATCGCCAAATTACAGCTGACTATCATTTGCCAAAAAGGCTCGATATGGATCTCCATAATTTTTAAGTAACCTTAATTGATTTTTTCGCGTGAATTAATCGTCTACCAATTGTTGTATCCAATGGGTATCCAGTTTTCCAAATTTGGACCTTTTTAAATTTAGCAACTGTGAAAATCGAGACTGTAGCATTAACCTGTCAGCTTTATTCAAAAATACGACGGATAACTCATAGTAAAAATCGATTAGAAATATAATATTTTTATAAGTGTATGGAATAACTTTATCTAAATTATATGATCATTTTAATTGGCATTCATTTGACATTATACGACTAAAATCAAATCGTGTAATCTATTTATTTATAAAAAAAACTTAGTCTTATAACATTATTATTTTACTACTGTTATATTCTTGAAAATATTTGAGCGAATCACTTCTTGTAGATTTTTATGTACAATTATAATATCATACCAGATCTTCTAACCGCCCAACTTTGAAATATTTCCACAAAAGAAATATTCATTCGGCCCTTTGTGAACTTAATGAGTTTTTTTAGCGTATCTTTTCTTTTAACCTACCCCAAACAATGGAATACGTAAGCCCATTAGCCCTGGGTATGTTATTGAAAATATATTTCCTATTCGGTATAGCGGTATGCCTTGTTATAAAGTTGTTATAACTCGAGATAGCTAGGGTGGCTGTATTTGACATCCCAATTCGCACAAGATTTGAAAACTTTTAAGGCATTTGTATTTTTCGGATATGATTTTCATTATATAGGCATGTTAAATTACAGGAGAATACTTATTTTTATAACTCCAAATTTGCATTTTTACAACTCACGTACAATACATATGTATATTTGTTACAATATTTTTACGGGAAATATTATTAAATTAAATATTAACTTGTTTTACAGTATGCATGCTTACTTCACTGATAAATATAATGTCTTAACGGCACGTCAAAATCAAATTTAGATTATTACTGTAGGTTTAAAAATCTAGCTTTTCGAAAAGTTTTTTTTTTTTTGCATGTGGGGAATGAATAATTATTCGCTATATCCGTGAATCAAAATCTTACAAAAACACTCATTACAACTATTCAATTAGAGCGTATAATTTACAAAAAACAAAATATTGTTAGAAAATTACACAATAAATAATATGCTAGTACTTTATCGTTTTAATATAGAAATGGATTTTTGTTATTGACTGACGATAAAATAAAATAAATCTTTTCCTAAAATAACTGAATGATAATACTTTTTTGTTATGTACCCTATCATCTTAAAACCAATTGTCAAACACTCCTAAAATATATATAATAGTCTTATTAATAACACAGTATCACAATCATACTGTTGTTACAAGTCCGCATATTAATGTGGGGCTCTACGCCAATTCAATATTACTCATCGTATGCCCAACCTCACTCCTAGTATTATTGGAAGCTGCCACCCCCTGTTGCAAAGATAAGTTTTATATACATATGATGGCATAAACTGATTTAAATAATACGATTATAATACTTAGTAACTTTTTTCAGTTCAAATTTTAATATTAAGTGTGTAATTTTCCATAAAATATATATAAACTTTATATTAATTAATGTATAGCATTTTAGTATAATAGCGACAACAGAATTTATTCCGTAAACCATATAATAATAAATAAATTTTACGACTCTGGATTTCTGTTGTTCATTTAAATTCTTTCTCATAAAATACAGGCCCATTTCGTAATAAAATATACAGCACAGAATACTTCAGTGATGAATTTTCACCGTATTTGTCTTAAATTCGACATTATTTTCGTGGTCCCAGGCTGAATCTCTGTCTTGTCGTTTGAACCGCTCTCTTTATTTGCTGTTCCTTTTCAATTATGTCAACATTAGTTACGTTCCAGAGATAATCGTTTGACTGCTTGCCAACAGATGCTTCCTTCGTTTGTCAAGACCTGTTGATTGTACACTTGGCATCGTCGTGCCTGTCTGACCGCACATTTTTGGCAAAGTCATGCCAACAAAGCCCAAATTAATCGCTCGATTACAGGCTTTTCAATTCTTGCTGAATAATTACGCGTATATATTCTCATTATCGCCATTGTTTTTGGCTACTCACACAAATAAATTAGAAAAATATATTTTATTTTATTTCACACATTTACTCTTAATGTGACCTTCTTTAGAGAAATTTCATGAAAATATTTATCCAATTTTATCTAGCGTAATATTGTTCTTTCCATTACAGCTAATGCGTGATTTAGTGCTAGTATTTAAACTCCCAGTCATATAAATTCCCATAAAAATGAAGAGCTTCATAATAATACTTAAAAATTGTAGCATTCTTATAAATTGCATGTTGTGTCATACACCAAGGGGTTTGTAAAACATTTCTTACACAAATCATGTTGCTAAAACACTAATAGTAATGTAGTAAATATTGAATATCTAGTAAAACTAACTAAGTGGGTTATAAGTATGAATCCATTGGTTGTTTTAAAAAACAACTGTTGCTCATATTATCATATTTATTTATATACATTTTCGTTATTTAATTCAATTTATCGAGAAATTATGAAACATTCAATATTATTCTTAAATAATAAAAATTAAAACAACTGGCACTTTCTCTAATACTGTTGGGAATATTATAATGTATAAATCTAAAAATAAATTCGATTTTAAAAAATAATGTGTTAATTTATAAATTAAATAAAATGTGCTTATAAATCTAAATCGTTTATATTCTACAATTTAAATGTTCGTTTTAAATCCTTCTAAATTTAGGAATTTTAAAAACAAAACTGTAAAAAAATAGTCATATCGACCGCCTAGCGATACTATTAGTTTTACACGGACAAAATATTTTCATGAATTTTCTTATGAACTTATAAGTTATTTAAGCCGATCATTCGTACCCTTAGTGTGCTTATTTACTTACGATAACTAATAAAAACTATATTCCACTATTAAAACATTTTTTTTCAGCATACAACCATCAAAGGTACCCGCATTCTATTCAGCTGGTACATTCAGTTCGTGACTATTTATAATTTGATAATTTCTTCTATGTTTTTTCTTACAGCTAAATTTTAAATAGTAGATCTGATATTTTATTGTTTTAAGATTTTATTATTAAAATAAATAAAAGTGTTTTAGTACTTTATGAAAACTTAGCAGAGATGTGGTTGATCTCATTAAAAAAATAAGCGAATTATAATTTTATGTTCGAGCATAATAAACAAGAGTATATTAGAATAAATAAATTTTATTATTGTAATGTGTGTAAAAAATAGTTGTTGAAAGTCATAATGATAATTTAATGACGTAGAAAAAAAACAATAAGATTTTTTTACTATTACATAAGCTTTCAATGAGTACTCTTGACACTTCACTACCGTTTCTCTCAGATTTACCATTTGATCCATAAATATGTTGTGAACCATCATCAGGGCTGTGTTTTCCGTCGAAGAGAAGAGTCACGCCGGTCACATGAAGGCCGTCAAGCAATCAGTCCTCGACGGAACCTCAAAGTGGAGTGCCAAAATCGCTATCACAGGTTTGTGGCATAGTCAAAAGCCTATGCCTCACAATAGACCCGCTATAATCCTCTCATTATAATTGTCTATATATTATAACATTAAATCGATCTTTTTCTCATTCTGTCTCCTACTGTGTGATTGTGATCTGGTTATTTGTTCAATTATTTATTTGTATCTTATTCTTGTCTTCTTCTCAAACTATGTTTTTATTATATTGTTATGTTGTATGTTTTTTCATTATTTGTTTTTTTTTTGTTATCTAATTGGCGTATTATTAAGATATAAATGTTGTATTTTTTACTGCGTGGTTGTTGTGGATTGTTTGGTGTCATGTTCTGTATAAAATATAATAAATAGTTGTGAAATGTGTATAGACGAGAGATATTAATCATTATAATTTAGAAAGAAAATAATTATTTTTAGTCGATGGTTCTTGTTTTATTGTATAACAATTAATCAACACTATTTAACCACTTTTATTACATTATATGTATCGTAATTTTTCAAAAAAAAATGCACAAAACTCATAATTTTAGAATCCGAAAATTTTCATTAAATTCGCGTTTCATATGTTTGTTTATTTTTAAATAAAATCTTATTCCAATATTTTGTATTGTGAAGTAAAAAAAATCCTCTTGGTCAGAAAATAACTCTGAAATGAAGCATGAATGGTTTTTTTCGAAACAATATTTTTTTCCTTTCATTTTCTACAAAAACAAACTTCGGCTGCTTCATTTTTACTTCAGCTTTAATCTAAAGAATAATTTGCTTTCATTACTTTATTTTTCAGCTATCCGATTATAGATGCATTCAAAAATTTCATTTCCCAAAAAGTGCTTAACCGTGCCTCTATCAGTGTAGAGGTGCCAATTTACAACAATAGTGCAAATCTTTTTATCATCATTCATAGAAATTACGCGAAGCACTTAATATACAATAATAATGCCTATTTTTCATCGTATTTCGTATCCATTCCCTTAACATACATATCACTTCAATTTGAAGTTGTATAGATTAGTCGAAAGTTTGTCAAGTTCATATCCCGTTATAATAAGGACATATAAAGAATGTTTTCATAGCTCTTAAATGATGTATATGTTTTACATTACCATCATTATTAATCAATGTCATATCCCTTAAGAAACATTTATTTTAATACCTTCAAATTCCTTTATTATTATGATTAAATTAAATCTTGAAAAACTCATTATTTCTACAAAGTATGTTAATAAAAATAGCGATTGCAATCTATATTATTTTTAAAACATTAACGGGATTTTCATCATCTATTATTTGGAAATATAAACTTTAATTCTCGCATCAGTAAAAGTGATGTGGGTGATTGTGACATTGACAGGGGCAAGTGGTATTTGACACTAGATAGGGAAGTACGTAGTGGCATCACCTCACCTACCCTTTCAACGGCGCAAGCTTTCGAGTATGCTTTCTCATCGTAAGCCATACGTGCTTTTACTCGGATAAGATAAATAGCGTTTTTCCGCTCGATTTTTTTTATAGTTGCTGGGTATACTTACGATGAATCTATTTTTACCCTTTCGTCGATGGTAAACAACGCGTGTCGTAGTAAAAACTCTAAAAAACCATAATATGCGTAAGTAAAATAAATTTAGCTCGAGTGAAAAAATAAAATCCCGAAGTCACATCATAACTCTTATTTGGCAACAAACATTACCCAACAAATCTTCGAATGCCAGTTCTAAAGCTAATTTAAAAGTTTTTTAATCATGTCGTAAAAGCTTATCTTGAATCACATACAATTAATTCATATTAATATGCTAATTAGCGGAAAAGATTACCGTGAGCTAAAATTATATGCTTTGAATTTAACCCATTTATACCATTTTTTTATCTAGTAGCCGTTAAAATCACTTATTTAGTACTGGTAAAATTTAGCTCAATACTAAAACTAGTATTTGTATGTTAAATTTGTTATTTCAATTATTGCGTTCGATATTTTAATCAAGAGTTAAATGATATTCGAAACGATTATTTAATCTAGTAATGGATACGAAATATTCATTAACCCAATCCCCAAGCTCGCATTTCAATCACTGTTGTGCTTTTTATTCGCTTCTCTACTTCCAAATCTACTATACGCTAAAAAAGCTCAAAGGTCCGAACAAGATGCAACGTCTACAATTTGTTTTGGCGTAGAGGTTTGCTACAATCTACGAGGCTACACTGTCAGGTAATCTTTTTTTAAAGCACATCGACGGAAGCTGTTGATCTTAAAAATCTTCAAGGATTAAGTTAATCTGTCTATATATCAGATGTCTACTGATTCACTTGAACTGTTTTGTTTCTTATATAATCTTGTTAGTAGCCGTGAGTACATTATTATCTAATTTTGTGTTACATTATATTATCTTTCTTTCTGAACAGAGAGTGTATTGCGTATACTTTACCAGCAGAACGAGATATTACTAGGCAGCACTACATAAACTCATTTAGAAAAAAAAAAAGATTCGGCATTGTATAAAAAATACTCGACTTGTATTTTTCCTTTCACTAAGTTGGATTTGGGCGTTTTGTTTCTTTTCCGTGTTTTTATTTAATTAACTAATGTAAAACAAAACTACAAAATCATGCCCCTTTACTGAGCCAAATTAAATACGGTATAATTAGTATTTTATAATAAAACATTGTAATGTATTTAATATTCACATTTGAAAATTATGGTCTCTATTATAATTTCAAAAATGTTGTCTTGTACTTTATCCAAAATGTTTGTATTTTTTTCCAAAAAATAAGTCTCAAAATTTAAGTTTGAAAAAAAATGTTCAATTATATTTGGTATATAAAGATATTTTTGCTATTTTGTACTATATTAATACACACGTTCATCTAATTTGAATGTAATAAATAGTCCGTCTTAAATTGATAATGGTTCTGAACAAAATGCTCAATGCCTTATACATGTAGTATTGATAAAAATCGTAATAGTATTGTAAAATTGTTTTTATGCTTTGAAGAGTTCAGTTATTTTTGACACGAATATTTTTCGTGTTTTATTTATGTTAGTAATATAAGATGAGACATTGCCGCATTTTATTATATTTTTGAATAATGTATTGCATGATTGAATTGTCATTCGGATTATCGAATCAAGCTGGACATACGCAATACACTCAAGCCTGTATGGTGTTTCTTTTTCCGGTAACTGCCCGCTAGGAGAACATTTTCAGTGGATCCTGACACCCATATAGACTCTCTCGAGCAAGCCAAGGATATAAATATTGAGGGTACCTCAAAATGGTCCTGCAAGATAGCAATCACAGGTGGGTGGGAGGTGTTTGCGAGATAAAGGACTCCGAGGATTTTCTAACACACTAACCAAACACTGTCTTCGACAAATTACTCACAATCACACTCCCTTTAATATTCACTTACAATGTCACCCCAAAATTTTTCTTTCACTTCTTATCTCAAAATTCAAATATCTTGCTAGAAATCACTCGACTTCAAATAGCATTCAATTTGATACACTGCATTCAAGTATTCGATTTTTTAAATTTAAAATCCAGTTTTCCTGATTTAAATTGAATAAAATTTCAAAACGAAAATAATAAGATATATCCTTTTTTGCGAATCAATCTCTTTTCACACTTTTCTACAAAAATTATTAGCTTTTTTTGGTTTTTATTTCAAAAGATTTGTGTTTAATACCAGCTTAAAATACTTGATAAAAAAAACTTTGCAAATCATATTTTTTATGATTTTAAAATTGATTCCTCGACGTAAAAAAATACTGCTTGTTTTAAATTTTGAATTGACATCTTTTAAAATAATATTTTTTGTAATTTTTTTTAGTATGAGTCAGTTGTTTGAATCTGCTATTTTTTTAATTAATGAATCAAGTATAAAATTACGTGATTTTTTTCGGAATTTCGCTAAATATACAATATTAATTGATGAATATATTATTACACTTGGGATGGCATTAATTAATTTTAAAACAAGACAAATCACTAACACAATACACCATCATTCCATAAACTAATATCATACCTTGTGATTTGAAATTAATAAGTTTGATAGAACTTGTATGTAGATTAAATAACATATGAAATAATAACTATTTTCTTCTCAATTTCTAATGCTTGTCAATATCACTAGATGAATAAACTCTGTAATAATTAGATCATTTCAAAAGCATCTCTTTTTACTCTTCTAAATCTATAGTATTCTCTCTTCTGTGTCTTAAAAAAAGCTTTCACTGTATTTAAAAAATATAATTAATAAATATTTTTGGTAGTAGTTACGTATATTATGAAATTTTTAATAATATTGCGATTTTTGACGACTCATTTGCATTCGTATGTTCCAAACTCTTCTTATGCTTAGGTCTATTGTTCGAGTAGAATATACGTTTTCAGTTATTTCAGTAAATTGAAATAAAAAAATTGGAGGCATTTTATTATATTTGGCATTCTAGCTGTATCAATTAATAAAGAGTATTTTTTTTACATTATTTTAGAAAAAAGTTAATATATTTATTTAGACATTACAATGTATTCAACTATTCATGCTAAATAGCTTTTTAAAGATTGTTTTATCGTTACCATAAATTCTAAAATTCTATCATCAGATAAATCATAAAATCGAAAATATTTCCATCGATAATTTTTTCATAAAAAAAAATGCAGTACACATTTCTAAACTTACCAAGATTTTTCTCCCAACTTTTTACTATCGTCACGCATTTTCTTTTATTTCACAAATTTTCTTACAGGGTTTTTCACCATCTTTTCACTAAAAAAAATCTTAAACCCCACTGCACAATTTTCACAAATCTATATTTTATATATCTGTGCAAGATGGTAAGATTCGATTTTAATATAATAAAACTATCACCATATTTGATTAAGTTATATTGTGCAATAAATAACACCATTTTTAATGCACTAAATATTATTCTTCCAAATCTAAATCTTGTATACAATTTTTTGCATTAATATATTTTATAAATCAGATTATTTGAAATGTATATTACATATATCAGAGTATATAATCACATTTTTGACTCAATTTAAGCATGTTAGGAGTGTTATACACCATAACAACGTTTTATCCTTTAAAATTTCATCAATAGATTTTCACATTCAACAAAAATAATACAATACATACTTACCTTTTACACATCATTGTTCTTCGGTGTAACAATATTACATTATTCTAATGTAAAATAAGTAAGTAAACACCGATGGCAAAGATAAATTATAAAAAGGGTGAAGGAAAAATATCAATAATAAATTTCTCATCAAATGATTATTTTCCCTCCTGGTGGATTTTGTAGATTTTATAGAACGTATTTATTTTGTCGAACTTTATAAATATTTCTTATTTCCGTAATTTGGTAATTTGTATTGCCTTCATTTGAGTTAACCCCATTCACTGTATTTCTTTACTTCGTTCAGCTTGAATTTTTGTAGAAACTCAAATTAATTTACATGTTTGTATTTATTTCAGTAAAAGATACTTTAAAAATTACTATCGTTTTTGATAAAAAAAATCCAAATACAATCATCTTTTACTTTTTTATTCTGAATTTAAACAACAATCTAATATTTTTATAAAAAACTTCATATTGGTTAATTTGATTAAATTACAACGTTTACTTTATATTATTTGACTCCTTAAATTCCATTTAATAAAAATTTTAACATATTTTACTTAATATTATCACTTTAAAAATATAATAATTACATAATATTTGATTTAATTTACTATAAAGTAACCATGTTTATTTTAAATCTATGAATAACATTAATTTATGGAAGTTATAAAAGGTCCTCATTAGAATTCGAAGAGAAAACAGTGTATTTCGAATCTATCGCATTTATTAAACCCACTCATCTATCAACCAAGTATATACATTCGTAAATCTGCTTCAGTTAAAAACAGGTATGTATTTACTATTAAAACTATATCGTTGGCTTGCGTGTTGTAGAGTGCCTGAATGTCAATGCTCGTAGATTACAATAACAATTCCCTATATCCAAACGCTTAACTTGTACTAATCTGTATTATTATAGAAATATTCTTGTTTTTAGTCAACTATGTAAATAATTCTAAATACTATACTTGATTTTCAATTTATAATATTTAATACAAACAATGATTATATTTAAATATCAATGACAGTAAAATATCGTCTTGTTGCTGTTTTAATTAAATTAATTTATGAATTGCAAATCAGTTATACAGCAATTTTTAAATACGGTAAGTTGATAATTACTAAATAATTAAGGAAATACTGAAATATATTTTAAAGCATACCCCATTTTTATTTATTTTATACTATATAAAATTTTATACAATTTTTGTATATTATTGATTATTTGTGTTATTAAATATTAAAATTATATTATACAATATCAATAAATTTATAATAAACAACATCACTTATATAAATTAGTTTCTATTAATGTTGATTTCTTCAATTTTCTTATAGCTTATCTTTTCGCGTAAATCTTTTCTCTTGTGATTGTTTCGATTTCGCTAAACGAAAGTTATTTAGATGTTTGTTTCAGTAAACAAGACTTTAAAATAATTTAAATAAAGAATTTCTTTGTACATACTCACATCAAAGTCTTCTAAATCTTTATAAATATTATTGAAATTGTTTTAGTTTTGAATGCTTAGTTTTAAAGGAGAAATATATATTTAACTTTGTTTTCCAATTTCGTTGAATCAAATGCTGATTTAAAGTTTTAAACTTTAAATTGTGCAATTCTAAGTAATTATTTTTCAGAAATTATTTCCAACAATTACTGTATGAAAGCGCTATTCAAATATTTATTTTTGTAAACTTTTGTTATAAACAATATTGGTCATAGCACTATTTAAACTAATGGTTTAATACATATTACATTTCAAGGTATTAATAATTTTTGTATTCAATAATACAATATAAAACACATAAAAACCAAGTAAAATATATTTCAGTATACCTATACTCGACGTCAACATGTAATTTAAAATGTATTCTAAATAATATTAATACGTGCTATTAATGAAAATATTTTTTTATCTTTTCGAAATAACTTGTTGTTGACTTGTTTGTACTATTTGTTATTTAATTCTATCAAATATTTACAAATTTGGATAGTTGCTTTAAATTGGCATTATGCTAAATTAGCATTAAAAAAAATATCGTATCAATATTTTCTTAAACGTTTTTTTGGGTAACTTAGCAACATTTTGAAAGTAAAAGTAATTTTTACAAGATAGCCAAAAGCTTTAGTTTATAAAGTTGTTTAAAAGCTTAATTTAAATGCTATTACTTAGCAGCGTATAAAGTAAACTTTCATTTTCTTCTAATATTTAGTGCAAAAAATATTTGTTTATTATTTTAGTTAAGGAGAGTTATATATACGAAATCTAAATGAAAACTTTCAGAATATTATCAACCATTACACAATACATGTCTTATATTGTGCATATCTAATTGTATTTTTTGTTTCGTCGTGGTACAGTTATCTGTGCGCAAGGACTCATCGCTAAGGATAAAAGTGGAACATCTGATCCTTACGTCACCGTTCAAGTGTCGAAAATTAAGAAGCGTACGAGGACGATGCCCCAAGAACTGAATCCAGTATGGAATGAAAAATTCTACTTGTAAGTTTAAGAAGTCTTTTTAAGTAACATTGATTTTCGTCGTTCACAATAAATTATTTCAATCCAACTTTGATTTACAAATTCTTATCGCCTAGTAAATTTTAACTTGTTATCTGTTTTTTTAAAATGCTATCAAAATCACTTTCCATAAAAGGTTTGCTATAGCAATGATTTACAGCTAATTTTTTTTACTGTAAATTATATGTACATATTAAAATGAATATAATTAGGTCGAACCTTTTATTATCATCAGTTGAAATTTATTTACTATAGTACAAAAGAGCAATTCTGGTATTCAAATGTACTTTTTCTAAAAAATGGGTACTTGTGTGAAGTATTTTTTTTACTACTTCAATAATGAATAAGTAATTCGCAGAGCATACGGTGTAATAATCACTACACTTTAGTAAATAGCTAAATATGCACTTTTGTATTTGTAATTAATGTGAAATCTTGACTTTTTAAGGTTATGATAAAAAAATTCAACAAAACAAACGTTTCGATATGTGAATAAATAAGTTTTATTTTGCCATACTACGTAGTAAAAAAATTTATTGCTATTTTTATGAGAATAAAATCGTGTTGAACGAAATGTTGAAAGAGCTAAATATAATACAATCAAAGCGTAATAATACTATGATTTGTGGTGTGTTATAGTGAGTGCCACAATTCTTCTGATCGAATAAAAGTACGAGTGTGGGACGAAGATAACGACCTCAAGTCCAAACTTAGACAGAAGCTGACCAGAGAGTCCGACGACTTCTTAGGACAAACTATCATTGAGGTAAATATAAAAAAAAAACATTTTATCACACTCTATGCTATGTTACAACGTGTGTTATGCAATATTTAAAAAATATCTCTCAGTTTCTCTATTGTTTTTTCGGATTTATTTATTTTCTTATTTCGCCAAATATTACTTTAAACATATTAAGTTTTTTTATTTTGATTTTAATCTCCCCAGTAGTGTAGTTATAAGCGTGCGCACCTAGCAATCCGGAAATGCGGGTTTGAGTCCCCATCTGTCTTAAGAATTCTAAAAATATAAGACTGGATGTCCATTGACTTGAGCAATTGTCTGAAAAATAATTCTCAAATTCAGATGTCTTCACATTGCAGAGATCCATATACTCCACTTCGGCAGAGAACATGACATATAATTAAATAAATGTCAGAGCAAACATTGTACAATCATATATGTATACACACACATAAATATGCTGAAAGTCAGACCACAGATAACAGCAAATATATTTACATACAAATCTGTAAAACAGCATCGACCGATAGAAGTATATAGTTCATTGTGAATAAGTTGCCATTAGTAAAAAAAATATTTTGTCTCTACTGCATTATTTAATTTTACGTAGAAAATAATTTTATATTTATCCATATAGCACGTACAATCTTTTTTTTCATTTTTTTATCACCTATGTTAGAGAAGTTATCATAGAGTCATAAATAAACTATAAAATTATGGAATCGTGAATAAAAATTTACGATAAAATTGAAAATGATTGATAAAATTCGTGTCAAAACGAATTTACATATTACACACACCATGTGTTAAAATTTTTGTTACATTTCATCAAAGCTCATAAAATATTTTCAGTCCCATGTAAGATTTACCAGGGTACGCTTTAGAGGCTTTTTCTGAAAGAAAGTAAATTCACGTAGAAATCGAGAAAATTTATGTTTTAACCGTAAACTTAAATCATTTTTACATCCAAAAATTTTATGGCATTACATTTTCAGTAAATTAGATTTTAAGGCCTTATGTTTTTTGAAAATGTTTACATTCACAAAACATTTTATCGTCTTCCGTATTCCGGCCAATAAATGCAAAGGAGATAATAAATATCAAATTCATTAATTTATTAACCCTCGATATTCTTGTTAAGTCTCTCCATTCTAGTAATTATTTTTCGATTATTTATGGAAATCGTCCTTTTTAATAATTTTAATACGAAATATTACGTTTATTTAAAATCCAAATTTATATTGTTTTCTCATATTAATCTTATAAGTTAAATCAGAATTAATAAATATTTCCCAATTTAACAACAGACAAAATGGAAAAAAAAACAAATGTCATCTATAATTAACATTTTCTTTTCATAACATACTAGTTTTATTTTACGGCTTTTTCATAGGATTATATAGATTGAATTCATTTTTTATTCAAAATAATTTTATTTATCCCGCTATTGTAAATTCATTTCGATACTTGGTTCCATAGAATCTTTTTTTTGTATCTTGTTGATTATCACAATTATCAGTGACGATGTTTAAATTTGAAAGTAAATCAATTGATCTAGAAATGGTAACAAAAATGACATGTGAAAATTTCACGCATAAAATTATAAATTATTTATTTTTCAACAATAAAATTTGATTCATATTGTTCTGGTAACTTATACAGTGTACGAGTAGTTTCTCAACACTATCAACATAATTAAAAATATGAAATATATTTTAATAACACAATAATTAATTCTGGATCTCAGTTTCAGAGCTATATGCAAATTCATTCGATTTCATTGTGTTTTCATTTTAATTTAATGTAATAATAAATGTGATATATGGATAAAACTATGAATATTTACCAACCCTTGTAAAAATTTCAAAATTTTGAATGAAAATGTCAAAAGTCTGGTTTCCAATCAGGCTAGTTTTATATTTACTCTATTTGCTTAAATTTTACAATGATTCATAGTAAAATACGAAACACATTTCCATATTAATATAACTCTTAGTATTGAGCCGCATTTATGGCGTTATTATTATGTTGATGAATTTATCATTCTTATTGCTTATTATATTTTATTCGTATTTTAATTTTAACTGCTGCAAAACCGTGTTAATTGTAAATACATATACTTATTTGCTTTCTAGAAACAACACATTGATTCAGATTACTAAGCAATATATTTGTCTCGGGAAAATAACAATTACACATGTTTAAGATACGACGTATATTCTAATATATATCCCGCATTGCAGATGTGCACCATGCTCATGGAACATTGTTCACTCTATCGTTAGATCACATACCAATAATTAATTTTATCCTTCCGTAATTACAATCACTGTGATACTCAATACTACCGATGGCATTATGTACAATTCACTGCTGTATCTCGATGTATTCAAATAGCTTATAATTTAGATAGCAACTAGCAGCTTAATCAACATCACTGTAAACCTCGTAACATCACATTTCAACAAGTAGTCGTGGCATGTCAACTCGTACTGTTTTATAAAATTTTAAAATAATATCTGTTTAATTATCTTGACAGACTTTTTTTTATTTTATTTTTTTTCAAATTCTCTCTTTATTTTACCCTTACATTTACAGCATTTGGTTTATTTTCGATGAGTTGTTTAATACATTTTCAATTTAAACTATTTTTTATTATTGAATGTCATATTGGGAATACCTTTAAAACGTATTTTGTAATTTTTTCAACACTTTAAATAAAAACCAAATAATCATCTTCAAACTCAACGTTTTAGTTTTAGCTGATTTGTGACATAAATAAATAATGTGTTATATTTTTAACTGCAACTCTTGTGATACATGAAACGTAATAGCACGCGTTTCAATACCGGAGGTTGAAGATTCAATTCCAACAGTTACAGAAATGTATTTAGGAAGTTCATGCCTATATATAGAAGTGGCCCAACAAAATCCGCATATAATAATTATAATTTTCCGTCGTTTTTCAGATCAAATATCAGAAATACATTTCGTAAAATTTAATCAATATATTCATGGAAAAATTTTCCGTTTAAAACCAGGAAACGGCAGGTCATCAGTTGAACAATTTAAAGTTGAAAAACATATGGTTCTTGCAAGATTAGGTAGAGCGTTCTTGTAAAGCAGCTGATATAACGTACAATGGCTTAATTGCAGGATTGATTATGTTTATTAGTTAAAAATTGCAACTTTTGTTGTGCCACTTAATACAATCGATCTTCATTAAAAATATTATGTCAAAAAAGTGTTATCTTTGTTGAAGTTCGTATGCTTCAACTGTCTACTTTGTAATAGATCTAATAAAAATCAGATTTCATGATCAATTCAATCTTTGTCAAAAGTTTTGTAAACATACTCTTTTAGCTTTTTTGTTTTACAACATGCCAATAATAAAAATGCTTAAGACATTTTTTTAAATAAAAATAATTAAACATATTAAATTTAATAATATTACACGTATTGCAGTTTTATTAACCTTTGTTATTTTTTGTTAGGTACGAACCCTCTCAGGGGAGATGGACGTTTGGTACAACTTAGAGAAGAGAACAGACAAGTCGGCTGTTTCTGGCGCAATTCGTCTGCACATCAACGTTGAGATCAAAGGAGAAGAAAAAGTTGCTCCATATCATGTTCAGGTAAGATAACTTCCTAGCATCTCGGTTATAATGAGGTTTGTGATAATGATACACACGCCCACGTTATTTTTTTGTATTACTACTAATATTGTACAGAATAAATTATTCAAGTTAATACATTTTATAGCCAATAATAATGCATTTAATTTACTATGATTATGCATTGTATGCATTCTTGTCGGTATAAGCGTACTTTTATCTCTAAGAGAAACCAAAATGTATTAAGTTTCCATCCAAAGTTTACTTGGCACATAGAGATAACCATTGAAAATCTTAGTTCTCAAGCAGTCTGTTAGCTTGTGCTTACATTTAATTTGTATTTACTCTAAGTTTTACAAAAGCAAAATTTATCTTCCGTTTGCTTAAAAATTATTATATTTACAAATCTCGATTACAAATAAATAATTAATATCGATAATTAACACTTGGCCTGCGGGGCCCGTAATATTAGGTGACTGCCAGACTTGGAACGTTCCATGCCTCATATTTTAAATATTTGACAGGCATCTGTAGTCAAATACTCTTACTACATTTTTATAAGAAAACCAGAAAACTTTCTCGCTCTATACTTCGTCAATGTCGTCACTCCTCATATCAATTTACAAATGTGTTAAGCTTATTCTATCCTAGCTTATCATTTTGGACCGAAATCGTCTTTTTTGGTTTGATATATTTTCGTTTCAATTTCGGTAAAACTTCTTAAATACTTTATTATGTTTTAAATGAGTTTATTAATGCCGATGAGGCTTATATTACCCTTTTTCTTAAAGATTAAAAACTAACAATATCTTAGTTTTAAGTGATAATTATATAAACTGTGACAATAATGTAATACCAAGATATTGATAAACTAGTTCTGCATAAAAATTTTAGTACAATAAACAAAAGAATATCAAAATACTTAAAATACTTAAGTAAATATGTTGATTTTCGCAAACGTTAAGCGCATTTTGCGAATTTGTCAAAAGTAGTTTTTGAATTTGTCAGGATAAGTGTTAAAATAAGGTGTCGAAACAAAAGCTTAAATCAATGAAAATTTTATGTACATTTTAGTCTTAATATGTATATTGAAATAAGCCCCATAAACTTAAACGATATATCTACAAATATCTACATAGTGTAGTACGCAGGTATATGGGATATAAAAATGATTGCTTTTAAAATATCATAAAATGAATAATAAAGTGGACATCAATTTTCTATGGATGTAAGGCCATGTTAATAAAATTATAAAGATATAAATACAGAACCATAACCAGTAACTACGTAGAGTCATATCAGTGAAATATTGTGCTATTTATGACATCACCTTAAATATAAATTGTAGCCCTTGTGCAAGGAAAAACGACAGTCGATTAACTTTCCAATAGCTTTATGTCGAATATCGATATCCAGATAGTGGGTATACATCGTGTTTAGTACTGCGAGTAAACGGGTCTGGAAACATTCACCGTCAGTTTGTTACAACCAACAATTCGCCGCCTGGCAATTCACCAGAATATATAATATATATGCAATATGCAAATTAATATAACATTAAAAACCAAATAAAACTTGTTGATTTATTATTATTATTTATTATATTATTATTATTTTATGATTAATTTCTGTTCAATGTTTTTTAGCTTAATTGTTTTGAACTTATGATTTGTGTGTTTTGATTGTTAATGAGAAGTGTATTTTTTTTTTTATTAAGTAAATAATACAGGGCTTGAGAAAAATATATAAAACCGTATTTATAAATTATATTGTACATCCGGGTTGTTTAGGCTCTCTAAGCGACCAGGTATTTTGGACCTTGTATTTGGGAAACACTGGTTTAGCACTTTACTTGAAGGTATTGAATGAATATGAATTATATCGTAAATTAACGGAATGGAGAATCCCCGTTCACTGCGCTTATCATTATTATAAAAGATAAGGGGCTCTTTATTCTTATATTAGGATCGTATTATGCTCGTCTCCAATTGATAAAACATAAAAAAAGAAAATATTGCACAACACAAAAGATTAACTAGATGCTTATTTGCTTATGCTACGCCTAATGTAATGTTTCCATTACAGCAGTCGTCATTTTAATTTTTGAATATGAATTATCTCGGTACTAAATTTCTGGGCGGTGAATTGTCGGCAGTAAATTACTGGCGATAAATGTTTCGGAAATCATAGAAAACGAATCGCCTGAAATATACAATAACGGTTTCTACAGTGTATTAGATTTAATTGATTCCTAACGAATACACATTTCGCTTTTCATGGTGATTTTATTGCATACTATATAATTTATCGCAAGAGAAATTATTACTGTGACCTGTTTTTTTTAAAAGGTATCATATTTATAACAACTTGGGTATTGTTGTAGTTTACGTACATCTTAAACTACAATTATAATAGATATTGAACAACATATTCATATATCGCTCATGACAAATTATACAGAAGTTGAAGAAAACTCTCTTTAACCATTATTATAATACTACATAAAATTCAATTTTTATGTCACTATTAACTAGTATTTTTTAATGTTGACATTATAAAATACGTAATTTGATTTAATGATATCGACTATAGAGAGTCATTTTCATTTTCGTTTTAAAATAAAAAAAATTCTCATCAAAAAATATTTACCGCAACCCTGAAATATCGTTTTTGAAACTCCCGGTATGAAGTAAATATTGAAAGAGGGTTTTTAATAGCAGTATATTTCTGTTCCCTTTTCTAATTAAAACAACAATCATCTGTGAGATGCATTAGATAGCATAACGCCACGGACTAAATTAATATCATATATTCACCAGCTTTCTCTTCGTAAAATTAATACTTGGAAAAGCAATCCAACGGATGTGGTTTGAATACGGAGCAATATAAATCGTTATAAATAAATTGAATATACCAACTCTCTACGACGAACAACACTCTTGCTAGTAATTGAGTGAGCCAGCACTTGGTGGAATTGCATTTTAACAGTTGAATAACCAGTGCGCGTGCTTTGGTGCCATTTGTCACCAGTTCAAACTCTGCAGTTACATATACTTAAAAATACATAATCAGGACTATATGTTCAATACCTTGATCGACCTTGATTAAATAAATATGAAACCCCCTTTAAAGTATCAATAGTGTCACTCTCCAATATCTGTTTGGCGTGAGCATGGTAATTTCGATTGAATGTCGTTCGTCATAAAATGCTTCGTTTTAAAGCTAGAATACTAAATTTAACATAAACTAATTTTTACTGACCCACTAATTCATTTGATTGTCAAACCAACTTTATAATTTTATTCTTCTCAACATTTTAATACAGTTTCTTTATCAGTTTTTCTGAATAGCTTGTAAAACATTTTCGAATTGCATAATAATTCTTTTCCTAAACACCGGCGTGAATGTGTTAAATATTCTAGTTTAAATTGTTTAAATACTTTTCTAATTATTTTACAATAACTCTTGTAGTTAATCTTGATTAAACTTTTGATAGAATAGTTGAGAAGATCTCAACTAAATCTCAAAGCTGTTTATATCTCAGATTCATTATAAATACATCCTTAACTGATAAATACTTTCTACAAAATAATTAAACTTTTCACGAGTGCTGAAAATTTGAACAAAGTTTCACATTGAAATTTTCACAAACACTTAATACTACCACAGGGAATATATAAATGTGTGAAATAGAACATATTTCTTCTGGAATGACAGTATTCGTACACTGCAGTGTTTGGCACTCCAATCTCTGTCGAGTATCTACTTACAAGTTTATATTATAGTTCACTTTCTAAGCAGAATAAAACCGTTTAGTTTTTTTATACTAACACGCAAACGTATATTTACATATTGATTTGAGCTAGCTTTAATTATAATTCTTATTTGTGTATATTTTTCATTTTGACATCTCCAATATATTTTTTAACTTATCCATTGTGAAAGTAGATTATATTAATGATTACAGTATAAATATATTAAGACTTACCATGAAAAACTTTTCGTGGCGGTTGGACATCTAATACTACATCTTCAATTTAAAGAACAATACTATTAATTCCATGTGTATAAATGAAATTATCCACACTAAAATATAACTGATTATTCTGTTGGCATTAATGATCCATTTAGAAGTTTCGAATGATTGTCTAAAAAGATAAATATCGAAGTATGATACATCTACAATAGTTATGAATGCATAATTTTATGTTATTATCATAAAGTAAGCGATAGTATCGAAGTCATCAGTACAAGTAAGTGACGGGCTACTTCTTTTTCTCACAATCCGTATGAACGTATTGCTTACTTACGATAAAAGTTTCACATTCGAAACTTAACGATACTCGTGATACGGTAACCACATATGTATATTGTATTCGAATTTTCATTCGACTGTACTCCTTTGCTTTTTATCTTGAAATGGAAATTCAGCAGTGCAGATATTCGCGTGGTGCCAAATTCATGCTTTATAGTATGGTAATCTAAGATACGTCGTACCGATGACTGATCGGTAAATATTCAAACTTTGATATCAGAGATCATGGGTACACATATCACAGTTTTATAGTATTATTTTTTATCTTAACATAAACTACTAGATTCCCGATGGTTTGATTGGGCTACAATCAATTTACATGAAGAACAAGCAGTCGTTATAAGTTTTGATAGTGTGAAAATCCATATTTTGCACTTTAATTGCAAAAATAGAATCAACCTCCAGCCTAATATGATATTACAATAGTAATTATTAATTCTTTTTAACTTTTGGCAACACTTTAATAGTAGTTATTAAAGTATATAGTACAGCATGAAACAACTAATGTTGAGTGCAAATATACATTTAAAAAAACAGTAAATTGAAATGATTTTGCTATTAATTACTACCTAATATGAATATATCGTCAATAACGAACTCTCATTTAAAGCCATTTAAAAAAATATATCATGATTTATAATTTATAACGTTGAATATATCGACAGTATACTATGGTTTAAATATATACGCTATATTTGTTAAAATGATATTAGGAAAACTACTTATAGGATATTTTCAGATTTTCGGTTAGATGAGGAACTTAAAGTAAAAAGCTTTTTATTATCGCAGTGTTTGTTATTGATGAGATGTTGATGTGGTACAAGTATCTTTTTACCATTAAACTATAGTAAAGTATTAAGTTTTAGAGTTTGATAATTTTATTATTGTTATTCAATATATAGTAGAACACGAGTGCATAGTAAAATGAGAAGTTACATAATAATATTATAAATAAATAGGTTAGAAAATAAATTGCATACGAAAAATACGATATTAAGAATCTTCGCTGGGTATATAAATTCGTATAAAGAGTATAGTATAAGAAGCGGTCTATGATATTACCGGCACAGGTGAATTTCCGCTAACGGCACAGAGAGAAAACTGAACTAGTAGTATTATGACTCACATAACTGCAGGTCGCCTTTACTTTTATCTAAAAAGTTCAAAAAGTTCTTGCCGTACTACGCGTTGCAACAATGTTTTGCAGTAGTTGTATAGGAAAAATCTGCATTCTCAAATTTACATCTGCTTAAAAACGGTTCCATATAAAGTTAACAAGAAATTAAAAAATATTTTTATCGGTTTGTACAGAAAACTTTCTAAAATAAATTAAGCACCTTTACGGAAATAAGTAGCTTTGTTTATATTGTGGATAAAATGTTTTCATTAAAACTGTGTATTTCATACTCTTTTATTTATTTTATATTATAGGTATGTAAATGCATTAAGAATATCAAACTACGAAAATACGAACTACACATTTTAGGAAATGAATCAGATTTTTTGAATAAGAATTTTAAATGAGAAACTTCATTAATTACTTAGCATTTACTTGCTAGAACTCTATTTGAGATTTAAACCAGCATAATTTACTCATAAATTGGAATAGTGAAAGAAATTTTATAATGCAATACTGGTCATCTCGTTTGTTCTAATGGTCGCTTCGAATATAAAGCATATTCATAAACCTAAAAAAAAAAACAGATATTATGCCATACAACTTAAAAAAATTTCACGAGGACAAGTTGGCAATCAATCTTTTTATTCATTAGGAATATAGTAGTGCATCTTAACAGACATGGAAGGAACTCCTAACGACCCGCGGTATTGAATCGCGTGCAGTTACTTACCAGACGGGCAATAATATTTTATTACTTAAACTTATCATAATTGATATTAAAACTATACAATTATTAAATGCATCATTTTTTTACAGTACACGTGCCTTCATGAGAATCAGTTCCACTACCTCTGCGAAGAGGCTGGTGGAGCTGTAACTCTGCCCAAAGCCAAAGGAGACGAAGCGTGGAAGATTTACTTCGACGAACCACCAGAAGAGATTGTTGATGAGTTTGCGATGAGATACGGCATCGAGTCCATCTATCAAGCTATGACGTAAGTTTTTATTTTTTAATATTATTTATATTGTTTTCAAAATCTTCTCAAGCCCAATAATGAAGCTTGTGATCAAAAACCTACTACTCATCTAGAAAAAAACTGGGAATTTTTTTTAACTGTGTATTTTTATATGTATACATCTAGACCAGCGGTCACCAGCTTATCGCTCGTCACTCTCGTCGAGCCACTGGTATTTTGCGACATTTTCTCGATAGCGCGCTAAGAAATAAGATATAATTATTGCGCATGATAATCTTTCCTCTTAGCTATGAATATGATAAAGACTAATGCAAAAATAGACTTAAAGATGTCCATCTTGGCTAATACATTCCAATGGAAATCACTAGTTAGCCCCCCAAAATACATGAAATTGAGGAGGAAAGTGAATACTTTCTCACTACGTTTATTAGCAATCACTATGCTAAATATTTATGGTGTAACAAAACATATGTAAAAGAAAGTATACGATATACAAGTATTAGTAGTTTCGAAATCTTTTAATTTTCAAATATAGCTCCCACGTTTATAAGAACTGGAGATCACTCACTAATTAGGCTATGTGAAAATCCGTAACTATCATATTAAAATATAGTACATATATGACAGCGTTTATTTACTACTCGCAGAGACTCCTTCGTGATTTTATCGTCACTATTAACCAGACTCACCAGATTAACCAGTAGAGTGGATCACTACATCGCGGTGGAATATTTGGCATTGTTTGGGATTGTTGACAATCCAGTATGTTAATGTAAAAATTAAAATGAAAATATCAATCATATTATTTAGCAATGTAATCTCTATGACACTCAAAGATTGAATTTATTCAGACTTTAAAAGTTCCAACTGTCTCTTTCAACGCAAGTATTGTTACAGTCTCTACATATTGCTTCGTATGCAGGTTTTCAAATTTTTAAACAAATATAAACTTAAGATTTGAATGTAAATGTAAATTATGTACTTTCTTTTTGTTAAAATATCTCAACTGCTTAGCTAAAATGAACATTTTATGCTGGGCGAGTTTCAGCTGGCTTAAATAATAAAAAAAATGTTCCAATGTTTTAATACTCAAAAGTTAATACAAACTATTGCTTCCATAATATTATATTTATATAATATAAGCAGCGCTTTTTAAGATCCCATTGAAAATTTTAGCCACAGCTGTTACCTTATTTTACATTTTTAGAGAATTATTTTTCGGCACACTCTCAGAAAACATCTCATTGATTATTATTTTCCCTCATTTGACGTCAAAGTATACACGCCACTGAAGTTAATACAAGAAATATTATAGCCGAATTCTCTAGGGCTAAATATCAATTATATCGTTAATAATCAATTTAACCTTGACTTTGAGAACAATGAGATTCATCTCCCTCAAGAAAATGATAGGCAATTACGAGACCATTAACAAAAGCGTAAATTGGCTTGTTATTTAACTCCAATTAAGGATACCTTCACTTGTTATTTGATTGCTCTCAGTTTGTACATTACGCATTAATAACGACGATTTAAGTTATTCTTATTATATGTTGACATCGCAATTAAAATGCTACATAAACTATCTCCGAAAATAATAGCTCTATGTGGGCATTTTATTAAGTCCTTTTCAAGTGTAATACCGTCGTAAAATTTGAATAATGTATAAAATTACGTATATAAATTTTCCACCACTTATCGTTTTTCCGACAGTATCAAAAAGATAACCTTACTGGAGCCATTAAATAAATTGATATCTTCAGCACACTATTTTTTTAATTTTATACTAATGTTGGTTTTTTGTTTGATATTATTTTTTAATATGAATATTTTAATGAACGTGTTTATAAATTTCTTCTTATTTTAATACCATATGTTCTTATATTATTATTTTTATAATACAATCAATAAAATACGTACCACTGAAATAACAATATTTAAAAATTATAAATAAGTCATCTTGTACTTAACGTAAACCTAACTAAAATTCTCGATATATTATATTTATAACACTTGGCTATTGGAAGTTTAACTATATTTCTGGTTTTTTTTTTTAATCTGAACTAACTACTTATTTGATGGATTTTTTAAGTTAATATAATATGTAAATATACTAAATTAATAGTAATGAAGCCAACATTTTAAAAGGCCCGGCAGAATAATCAACAAAACATTTTTACATAACTTTTGTAAATTGCTACGTTCTGTCCTTTTCACCACGTCTCTACACGACCACCATATGCGTAAACCAAGGCGTAGCAAACGTCAGGCTTATTTTGAGTGCCAGAAATGTCCTATGAACAGTTTCTTAAGACGAACACCTTCGCCATCACAATGTATACATTACAAATTATTTTCTTTTCATCGTATTCGGAACGGGACCTTACAAGTAGCCATTTCTATCCCTAATGCTCTCGCCGAATTATACTGTTATTTTTTTTTACCATGTTCTCACATGGATCATATGAGTCAACACAGTGTGAAGATATCGACTTCGAAAGAGGAGTATATGGATCTGCGCAATGTGAAGACTTCTAGACAGATTATTTTTCACAAGGATTGTTTATCAGATAATTACTTAACCCAATGGGCATCCAGTCCTGTATCTTTCGGTTTTTTTTTTAATCCGACAGATGGGGAATTGAACTCGCATTACCCGGATCGCTAAGCGCGCACGCTACCAACTACGCTACCAGGGATACATGTTGTTATTAGAACTATAATATCAAATCTTCAATTAAAGAAACTACGTAACATTCTCATGTTCCAATAACAATTATTCATGTTACTATTCAATGTTTTTAAATCATCGCCGTTGAGCAAAACGTCGCCAACTAGTATTTTTAGTAAAAGCAAGTTGAATAGTCAAAGTATAATACATAGTTTTGAACTCGACATCAACGAGTTAAGTCGATCGTCAATAATTTAGACTGATAATAATAAACTAAATATGATATTTTCAATTCTTCGGCTGCTGTAATACTTTTTAAATTTAAGAAACCCAGCGAGACTATCTGTAAAATTTGGAAAAAAGCTTGACGTAAAATAATCGATATTAACATTTTTCGCTGTCATCACGAGCAACGATATATCGTCGTTTAGCATTCAAATGGTCAACGCGAGCTGATATTTGATTTATTACAATAAATTTTCAATATAACCAGCCATATCTTTGCCTTTAGTGTATGCGAAAAATGTATTTCGAGTGAAAACAATACGGCTCTGAAAAAAACACATTATAACCATGCGATAATTTTACAAAATTACGTTAGGAACAAAATTACGAGAGATGTTAATTGTTTTAATTAAATAATATCGCTTGCATAATTATTCAACGCAAAAATGTTTACATAACTAACTCGATTTTTTTTAATTGCACAAAGTTTTTGTATCAAAACGTGATGCTTTTAATTATAATACACACCCAAGATACATTCAAAATTATAATCAAGACCCTCTTTCATGAATAGTAATAGCTTTTCATACAAAGTTTTACCGAATATCTATACATTTTACATGCAAAGCCTCTAACCATTCTCCCCCTGCAATGGTTATCACGCACTTATAGAGATGTACTTTTCCAGCAAATAGATGCACAATGTTGCCGTCTTAGGGTACCCAATGTTGTACTGAATATTAGATTTTGTACGACTATAGTAACTATTATAAGAGGCTAAGGCTTAGTTGAGCTTACATAAACCACTTTATAAAGTATTCGGACATTGCGTCGCTATGCTATATTAAACGTAGCAACTCTGTATCTAATTGTATACTAATTCGAATGGCTCTATAAGAAATGAGCTAATATAACACATGGTAGTACTCGTTCGTATTAATGGTGTAACAAACGTCAAACTCTATATAATGTGTGCCTGGAGTATAGTTGGGCCAATTTTTGACGTGTATTAGGGTGTTTGTGATTCTTATTGTAATTTTATTTAAGCCTTTAGTAAAATATTATTTAAGCTTATTCATTATACTCGCATATAACTATTTTGTGTTTCAACCTTTTCCTTATTTGAAAGAGATAATATTCAAATAACTGTACAGCTTTTTCCTCGAGCTTTAAATGTGTATTTTTTTATATATTCTAAAATAAAAAAGCATGTACAAAATAATAATATATTAAATTTCTGCCAAACAAGGATGGTAAAGCACATTTATATTTTTTCTTGGAATCATAAAACATGCAACATTTATGATGGACTATAGTGAGAATTTGGTATAATTGAAATTTTTTTCATAAATATTGACTTTAGGACGAAAGGACGTAACACACCCAGAACAAATTTTTCAGTAGTAAAAAAAACGTATATTTAATGATTTTCGGTGAAATTCTAAATATTAAATAGAAATGAAAAAAATCAAAACTAAAACTGCTGATTTATTTACTCAGTGCGATATTAATTTAGTAAATAATTTTAGAATAAGCAATAAAATTGATGTGGTAGAAGTCCGTTTTCCTGGTCAAATCCATTTTTTTACAAACTTAAATTTAAAAAATACAGTAACTTACATAGTTTTATAGAACGTTTGTTTAATCGTAAATATTATGATCATCAAAAATGCTATTAAAAACAACTGAGGGTGGCATCCTTTTGCCTTTCTACTGTCGATTTGTATGTATATGGATAGTAAAATTAAATCATCTATCTTTGTTATTAATAAACTATAGATGTGTCTGTTCCAAATTTTGTTCAACTGCCAACGTGATCATTTTTCAATCAATTGATATTTTGAGCTGTTTTTATAGCGCAGCAGCTCACAAGTTCAACAATTGGAATACAATATAGTTAAAAAAAAATCTACTAAATGTTCTATAACAGTAAATTTATCTTACTTTTCTACTATGATCTCTGATCCTTCCAGATGCCACAAGTCTCGTGTACAATTCAGAATTCTGTAAAAATATTGCAATCATGGTCTGTTATCTGATATTTTATTATTTTCCAAGAAAAGCGGAAATACAATAATAAATTTTATTTCGAGATATGACGACTATTTCCGCTGCACGACAATTGAATAAACGGTACGTTACGTGAAAATATTTTTTTAACAAAACACATGTAAGGAAAATATACATTCGTAAAAATCACAATTCGCATAACTCGGAGCACATCGGAAAAAATAATATATCACGCAATGAGAAGCAGATTGACCGCAATGCGAACTGAAACACGTGCTGACGTACGTTTTAATAATAAACAAACTGTGACGTACATAAATAATGCCTATATGGTATATGGTTAACGTGACCATTTACTTTTTTCCTCAAAGCGGGACAAAATCGTATACTATATTTTTAATTAATTCGGAATTCGTATTTCAACTTTTTCGGAATCAAATTTTGTTTTAAAGTCTCGTCTTATTTAAAGATTTCTACTTTCGTACATCCGTTCAGGACTTTTTGTTCATAATTTCTACGTTTGAAGTTGTTACCGCGGGTTGATCTTTTTCTAAAAATGGGACATTACGGCGTTCCGAATATGTGCTTGGGGACAGCGGGACAAGCTACCTAAAAACAGGACTTTGGTCACATTATATTAAATGGTGTGCCTTAAATTCGTTTTTATTTTTAAATAAAAGAATAAATGTATCAGCGTAAATAAATTATTGAATTACTGGACTATATTATTCCGGAATATATATAAATCTTAAAAACATAAAATATTTTTTATATATTAGCTGAAACGAAGCCTGAAGATTATAATATTTTAATACAAAATTCGATTCCAATTCTCAAGCACGGTCTTGACTACTGGACCACCATTTTCTTCTCACACTTTGAATAACTATACGGGCCCACTGCTACTCAAACTTTTCTCGAATTACGAAACCAAAACTGAATAATTTGGAGAGTAATAATTTTTCTATGAAATGTATTTTTGGAAGAGATTTATAGTTTTTTAAATAATTATTTTTATGCATTACTTTTTAAAAACATTGAATTAACACTTTTACAGTTGCATATATGATAGTTTGATTAAATTTTTAAATTATTTTATAAAGTTGCACGAAAAAAAAACTTTGAAGTTTCAATTCGGTTATATGTGTATTGTTTTTAATCAGACTATTGTTGATTATTATTATTGTTTGGGGATGTATAAATAAATAAGAATAAGTAAAATAGTAGTTGTATTAAATTAGAGAAAGCATTATAAAGACCATTTCCATGTTTTATTACATCACGATCTATTTAAATGACAATTCTTTTCGTGTGGCCGATATCAGGGTATGATCTCAAAACACGTCTGAGTTTTGTGACTTTTAAATATATTTTATGCTTGTATATTAATATTAAGAAATCTTGATGAAAATCTGCGTAGTACAATTTATTTTGAAAATAATAATAAAATTATATCCAAATAATGTTCATGATTAATTATTAGACATTGAACAAACGCGCACCTCATCATAATTATATACACAATTGTATTCATAAAAAAAATGTATTCATACTAGGAAATATCGACTCAGTAATTGAGAAACACGCAGTTTTTACGCTAAAGCCATTTCGAACAATTCTAATGAAGTCATTGTGCCTTTACGCGCTTTAAAAAGTATTTAATAGTTATTGAAACGATCTCTATTTCGATAATAAATAAGTTAGGTGATACTCATTTAGGCCCAAATAGTGTTGGTCGTAATATTACATCCATACTCCTTTATTGATTAATAAACATTAAATAATATTTAATAAAAATATATAGAATAGTAGTATGTTATATGTTCACTCACAGCCCAGATATAATGTAGCTTGAAGATGCCGAAAGGCGAAACCCGGGTCGCTAACAGTGATC
>JAGVSQ010000327.1:0-11247 GCA_022683975.1 Rhyacophila evoluta
GACAGATGGGGATTCGAACCCGCATTCCCCGGATCGCTAGGCACGCACGCTACCAGGGAGACAATTTTTTTTTAGGTTGGCTAATTCCTACTAGTAAAAATTAAAAAAATATGTTAGAACATATTATTTGTTTAGTAATTATTTTTAAATTTGATTATAGTATAATACAAATCGTACGTATTTTCAATCTGTTTTTATCAGATTTATGAACGATATTTACTAGCGCGGCTAACCGTACTGTCAATCTTGCCAACTGTCGACTTGTCAGCCGGTCAGGTGCAAATAATATACCCCATTCTTGATAAAAAAAATGGTCGTCCACCTGTAGCTAGATACTTTACCATAAACATCAGTTGAGATTGATCATCGCTCGCCTTTCGATATGAAATAAATGATCTTTAAATGTGTTGCAGTGTATAAAGCCTTAAATGCCTTTTACACTACACAATATTAAGTGCTCTTACTGCTGAGTGAGCTTTTATGTGATTTAAGTGCCTAATGCTTATTACACCGCACTTAGTAAGGATAAGGGTGCCTTGAAATTGTGTAGTGTAATAGGCCTTTTACCAAATTGTCGCGGAACACCTATTAAAATTCCGCGGAACACAGTTTTTTTATTTATGTTATTTATGTAGATAAAATTAGACCCTTTGTATATTGTTAATCCAGTTCGGTATCAATGATTAAAAAAAAATTCTGCCGTTACAAGATTTAAATCCTCAAAATTCACAACTAAACTGACAAAAGTTTACCAAATAAACCATCGATCCGAAAAAATCAAGTCTACTTATTTACGATGGGGGTTTTTCCATTTATTGCGTAATAAAGTGAAAGAATAAATTGTCTCAAGACGCCAAAGAAAGTCCCACGAGTGTTAAACCACTCTGTACATATATATCATATATTGTTATATATGCGCGCTCCCATATCCTGTTTGGAGCCCCACGGGAGATTTTATACAATACATCGCCCTACCCGATACAAGGATTAGGTATTTTAGTTGTAGGTAGTACTTCTCTACACGAACAAAGCAAGCACTGCGGGGTTTAGTACTGCTAGTGTTTACATGCAGTGGCGTAGAAATATATATTATTCGATTTATATATTTTAACTTGGTATTTTGTTTAATTATTTTTTAAAAATTTTATAATGTATAAGTAGACCACGGACATGTTGGTCCCATCAAGTTATCCGACTTGGTTACTACAAAGGCAAATTTCATTGCTTTCAAAATGTTCGCAGTACCATAAGGCAAGCGTGATGATTTCTTTACTTAATCGCTTATCCAAATGAATCTATACTTCTTATTATATATTTTTTAAGTTCAACATATTTACGTGGTAACGTAAGTATTGGGTAATTTATATTCACTCCCGAAATATTTCTGTCGAATAAAATAGATCACTTCTCGATATCAGAGCTTCGGGATACGCTTGATTAAGACCAGGTGTAAGAACGGGGCGGGTGGATGGTCGGCACATTAGATAGTTTTTTAGTGAATGATAAGATAAATTTTATTTCTAAAATAATTACAAAATACTTTTGAACTTTTAACATCAAAATTAAAAAAAATATTTCTAAATTCTAAACTATTTAAAACTGGCAAATTTCCATATGTGAGATCACTATGAGCGATCCGGGTTTCACCTTTCGGCATCTTCAGGCTACATTATATGTGGGTAGTGAGCGAACATATAACATATTTTATTTCTAATTAATCTACCCAAGGCTAAGATTACCATGCACTCAAACGTGCCAAGGTTTAAAAAAATAGAACGGAAATAGAAAGGAAAATTCTTGTCGAATAAAGTAGATCGCTTCTCAATATCACAGTTCCGAGACACGCCTTTTTAAGAGCATGTGTAATGACGAGGCGGATGGATGGTGGACACATTAAGTAGGATAGTAATATTGAAGTTTTTTTTTAAACTAAAATTAAAATACCATGAACATTAATGATTTTTTTTTAATATTAATTGGTTATTTATTATACAAGGAAACCTATCGGTTATTTTTTATTTTAGTATCCTTTTTTACACGCACTACGAAGAACGTATCCACCATTTAAAAAGCGAGATCAGTGTAATATATGAATTAATAATAAACAGTTTTAAAGCCATCAAACTTAACGCACTCCTCTGTGCTTGCCGCCTGTTTGTATCCCCAGAACTCTCTTATTTGGCAGCCATCAACGGTATCACATGCCGACCTCCCTTTGCCTCCCATCCTCAGTTCCCCTTCTCCGTTCAGATCCACACCCTCCTCCTCGTTCACATTTAAGGGGTGTATTGCTACCGACCGGTAGGGTAGCTATTCAAGTATTCCGCTGACGATTAAAATGGTCATCAACAGGAGGAGCACAATGGTAACAATATATTTTTTGCATCTATTTTATCACTATATCAATGCAACAGTAAGACAATCTGAAAATCTTGTCTAAAATCTATGAAAAGAAGTTTCTAGGTAATGTTTGTTTTTTGTTTTCCATAATTTAAAATAATTTTTATTACATACAGCTAAGAACAGTATATTTTTTTTGCACTAAGAAATATTCGCAGTAAATATAAATATAATTATCTCTTATAATGATTAATACTGTACATTTATGTATATACATACTTTGCAACATGTCCTCTTCATATACGATACTTCTAAATACTTTCATTCCACATAATGTTCTTATATTCTCTTATATATATTGAATGATCAGTGGTCTTGCTACCGAGGAGCAGTTAGAGAACTCTGCTTCAGGCACACGAATTATAAGGGCGCAAAATTTGGAAGGAAGTAAAAAAAATAGATAACGTGAGATCTAAAAAACGAATAAACCATAATTTCTGAAAAAAAAAGCGTGAGGGTTAAAAAACGAGACCAATATTGAGAAGAAAGACGATATTTTACTTACTCCGGGGCGCTAAATATGTAGCTACGCCACTGCAATGGTATTTGTATTATATATATATTACCATATGTTTTCTAAAAGTAGATCATATTGATGCTGACTTACTACATGAATCTCTTACTTTGACAGATATTTTTCACGAAAACTGATAAATTATCAGCCAATTGTTGTAAACATTGAGCATTTAGTCCTGCATCTTCGAAAATTTAAAAATATTGCGACGATGGATTTCAAACCTGCAATCTCTCAGTCCAAATAACGTACACTAACTTCTCAGTTATTGATTATAATATTTGTATTATAATCAATATAAATTACATATTTTTTATATTTCTGTGGGTATGTATCACACGTTCTGTAGCCTTGAAAAGGTGGTGATATAAATACCTCCAAAAGTGGTACATAAAAATTGAACTATAAATATAGTCAGGAGATTTTATAGATAAAATATTGGATTTTAATAACAAGTTATGTTGGAAATATCTACCTAATTTATAAGAAGAAAACGATCCAGTACAACATAGATTATTATTTGAGAATAATTTAAAATATATTTTTAAACATACATTAAACTATTAAGCCCTTTCAAGGAAAGATGAAGAATTGTGAAATTTTTTTTTTTTACAAAATGAAAACATGAAACTTCTATAACCCTTTCAGAACCACAGTGAATGTTCGATATAATATGCCGCACCGTCGAAAACTTTCCCACTGTTGTTAACAGTGAATAGAACAGACTGGAGGGGTTGATATATTTTTGTTGTCCTGTACTATCGTGGCATTATTTCGTTTACCCCTTAATATTTTTTTCATTTGTATTTTTTTTTAATTTTCAATTTACGAAACTCACATTGACGCCATTTTTATTTGATAGCTCAGCGTGAAATTTGCCACACTAAATATTTGCTTTCATGTGTGATTCAAATTTTAAAAAATGCACCGGCAGTTTGCCATCACACCATTATCGAGAGGTCTTAACAAAAATTGAAATTTTTATCATATGCCATATTTCCAACACTGTAAAAGTAGATCATAGTGTTCATGACAACGCAATACCTTGTATGCTATCTAAAAATATATATAAGAGATGGAAAGAACTCTTTATAGTAAATATCATTAAATCAAATTTCGTTCTTTATTAATATCAACATTAAAAAATATTAGTTAGTTTAATAGTACAATTAAAATACACGGAATTTGATGTAATGAGAGTGATAACAGAATTGTTTTCATCTTCTGCATATTTTTAATCGTGTGCTATACGAGGTATTGCTTTATCACGAGTGCTATGCATCTCAACAGTGTGACAACACTAGAAATTGAGGATATCGATCTCTGGCGACAATGAAATCACAAATCCATAATTTGGTTGTTTGGTTGTTGTTTAATTTCGGATGTAGTTACTTTCATACAAGATAAAATGTGTGTTAAAATAAATAAAGTTGAAACCTTTTCAATAGTTATCTCCATTTTGTTATGTACACACGTAACGATTTTAAGCACATCTCCTAATAATGTTATAACAATTGAAACACTTCGCAATAAGGTTTATGTATTATAATTATTTTGACCGTTCTAAAAATATTTCTGCATCTACATGTACGACTTTATACATTTGTTTTCATAGTTCTTCTTCAAGACGGTTAGAAAGACTGGTCATAAAATATTTATATTAATCTAAAAATTTCCCCGCAGTGGTTAAAGGGTCAACATTTGCGCTTTGAAGTCGGAGGTTGCTGGTTTGAATCCCATACACTAGTATTACTGTTGATCTATAATGATCTATATATAGAATATAAAGCATTTTTGAAATATCAATTTGTGCAATACAATATCCCTTCTATATTATCTTCTAGATGTAATAAAATACGAAGAAAATATTTTAATAATTGTGGCCTAATAACTATAGTTAAAAAGTCAATGAGTTTTGAATAAATTATATAATACACTATCAAAATGGTTGGCATTTTGATAACAGAATATGTAAGATATTTTTTCCCGGTTGGTATTTCTGTATTCCCCTGTGGTGTTTACGGAAAGTCGCCATATTTTTTGTCGTCAGAGTCTCCCCCTGTTTTTTCTGAGCTTCTAACATCGCGAGGGGATGTCCCGTTTTCTATACTCACATAAGGAACTCAACCGAACTTATCGAATGGAGGGATGATCCAACACGTAAGAGGTAAAACGGTATAACTGGAATTTTAGTTACGCTATTGTGGCATATAACGGCCCCATGAAAAATGCTTACAAGACAATTGCGCACAATTTAATTGCACATATAACAAATGTACACCAGACAATTAATAAGAGACTTAAGACGAAATATGAAGCTTTGTTATGAACAAGTTGAGTAAAATAAGCTTTAATTATTGAGGAAAACAGCTAATGTGCAATAAAATTTGTCTATGGCAAGAATTTTGATGTCACCTCCCTGTTTATCTGGTTTTATTTAATTTCATATTTTTTTACAAACAGTTATTATTCAATGTAAAATACATAAGCTTACTCACTTTATAATTAGCCAATA
The DNA here is from genome assembly GCA_022683975.1 of Rhyacophila evoluta. Classification (NCBI taxonomy): domain Eukaryota; kingdom Metazoa; phylum Arthropoda; class Insecta; order Trichoptera; family Rhyacophilidae; genus Rhyacophila; species Rhyacophila evoluta. The sequence continues at coordinate 5,430 of JAGVSQ010000327.1, forward strand.
AATTCAGATAAATACGCTATCATGTTTTAATGTGATCAGTTATATTTCTGCGCAATTGTAACATATGTGTTTTCTGATTACCTATTACAATTTTGTTGATCTCAATATTGATTTTTTTATATTGATTATGTGGTCTGTCGTTTTTCTAGATATTATTATACAATAAAAATAAATAAATGATTCATTGTTTTGACTGTAAAGATGTGTTTAATATTACATATAACAGGTGTTTACTTTACAAAATAGAGATTATCTGATAAAATGGTTGAATTTTCATGTTTTTTACAATACTTTGAAATTCTAGTGGCCCAAACAAAACAGACACTTCGCATCACATATTTTTATCTCCCTCGCAAATTAACGTTCAGATTACTAAGTGCGAACATTGTGTTTCTTTTTTTGATCAAATACATGATACAATAATACAAGTTTTTTTCTATTAATTTAATGTTTAGTTAAGTAATGTTAGGTTATGTAAAGTTACGTTAGGTGACAAAAAAGTTATACAAATATTAAATAAAAAATTACCCTTGTAAAATTGATCCCCGTTATTGCACAGTTCTATCTAGATCCGGATACATCCCTATCAGTCTTTTACGGAGGGGTTGTAAATCCGGGGATGAAAATGTTTGAAATCACTCATACAGAAATAGATGCAATCTCACAGAGTCTTATTTTAGATGGGTACTTATCTATCGGCTTTCTCTGCTTATACTCACGTAAGAATTTATATGACGACTTAGATGGAATTATCTTATTATACAATATGAGACATACAATTCATATAACCCTGTTTAAATAAACAAAACATCTCCCACTAAACAATTGGTTGTAAAGATTAAACAATATTTATTGTTTTATTACAATAATTTATATAAATTCATGTAGTATTTGTCATAAATAGTTTTTTGAATAACTCATTGTTAATAATTTTGATTTGCCAAGTATCATATATCTTATCGAAAAAATTTGAACTACACTGATTATTATTTAGAAAAAATAATTGTATTAACAATAAGAATTTGTATCATGTTCACTCGTAAAGTGGAGCATATGCATTTGCACAGACAATTAATTTGTCTTCCTGGTAGCCGAAACGTTATCCTGCGCGGCTCGTATCCGTAGAGTGCGGGCTCTATTACCGTATCTGCTGCATTGTTAATAAAATAGAAATTCAGATTTAGATGCTAATTGGGTTCGGCAGTTGTTTTTTAACCAATCATTATGAAAAAATTTCTGCCAAAACATGGCTTCACATAGGAAACCTCATTATACTGTGTAAATTCATATGCTTTACTTACGGAGCAGATATGGTAAAAAAACAATAAAATCTATCTAATTAACTTGGGGGTTGTAATATGGTCATAGTATATTGTCACATTTGGTTTCATACGGAGAATACTAGGATGATAGCATAATTATTAATACGTTTCAGATTTTTAAAAGCCTGATGAATATAGGTAATACAACAATGTGAACATAAATATAATAATAAATTTTAAATCGTTTGTTTTATAATATAGAAAAAACTTATTTTTATAACAGTAGTCATATTTATATCTCCCTGGAGATTGGCATTCAACGTTCCGTTATATTATGTACAAAATAATAGATACAGCATCAGAAATGTATACCGATGGCATAGATATATGTAGGCATATCTTAAATAACACTCGTGGGATTGCAGACAAAGATGGCTCAGGGATGTAGGAATGAGGGGGCATTCAGAGGGAAGTTAAGGGTCCGAGAGAGTTGGGGTAGACTGGCGAGCCTCGCAAGGGACAGCCAAAAATTCTTTTTGAGTCTCCGACGAACAGTGCAGTAGAATGAAACTGTATTTTAAAATAAAAAATATGTTTAAGTCTTGTATGATATTTTCTTGAATAAAATATATGTTATGTTATACCGTGCGAGCTAGGGTTTCTGATATATATATAATATGCCTTTCAAGAGTTAGGATTTGAACTCGTTACATTCGTAGATAACGTATGAGTTTATCAACTCAGCTACTGAAGCGACATATTACTGTATACTATGTGCAAAAAGTATGACTTCATTAAATCATTAAAAAGGTTGATTTTTAATCTCGTAATCTGTGGTTTATTACTAGAAGTGCCTGTGTCAAATATATCATATTTTCAGTTTGAGTGATTGTTTTCCATCGAAAATATATATCATGAATGTCTGGTTATATTTTAAATACAAGCTTAATACGGATAATAACGTAATTTTTTTCTTGTGTTATATTAAATGAAGGAATATTTTTTAAGAACTTTTTGATACCAATATCTGACATTGGAACTTTTAGGATTGGGGTACAGATGCAAACTATTAATATGATAATGATGTATTTATATGCGTATTTGGGTGCAAGATATATATGTAACATTAGGCTGTGCGATTGGTTAGCAACAAATTCTATGAATTATCATTACTTTGGTCTTGCAGTTTGACTACTCACTGATTCCTTTATCAGCAACATAACATTTAATATATCAAAAATATTTTCGCCGACAGTACGTTCTTATTTTTAAAAGCTTTTAATTAGGATTGTTTATGTCGGTGAAATCTTCTCATTGCTATATTATTGCTATTTCTATCTAACCAATTTCATTTTTAGCACTGTCTTGCTTCTTACTATTTTAAATTAATTTGACGGTTGAATCAGTGGCTATTAGGCCTTTTAACGACGATTTTGCTTATGTTTTTTAGTACACCACAAATAACTAGACATATAGTTTTCAAATTCATGTTGGTATTTGAAGACTGGCTTATTTTATTTATTTAGAATTAGAAGAACACTGATAAGAAAATGATTTTTAATTGTTTCTATCAAAATATGTTTGAAGTAATTGAGGCTGGTTTTTATTTTGTACTAATTCCACTTAAACAAACCACTTCAAATCGAATAAAAATATAGGTTGAATTATGATCATACAAAAAATTGTTATACTCACATGTCTCCACGTCACTGGATTCTCCATATGCGTCTAGGTGAATGTTATGCTCCATTCGTTGCGTGCCGCTAATGGTCATAGAATGGAGCCACTTGCAATGTGTTCATATTGCCATCACCTGTGGGCACCGCCAGCCGATCATGATTGGCCTACACTACACACTTCTCTGTCTCTACTCACTTTAATACCTGCCCGGTAAGAGAGAACGATCTCTAACACATGAGCGATATATATGTAGAATAAAATGGATCTTCTGGCAAGATCAAATGTTTTATTTTTTTACGTTTTGTTATATGTTTAATTAATTTATTTTTAACTTACTTTTACTGAGTGAATTGATACATGAAGAAAAAGCTATTTTGAATAGTTGGATTTATCAACATTTGTGATCAAAAAAGTTTCAAAAGCCTTTCTAAAATCACTAATTATAATTTAAATCATCCCTGTACTAAGAAATCACTTAGAGGATATGTGTATTGTTAAATTATGTTTGGTCCAAAAGTGAAGAGTATGAATCCCTACAGTATGAAAATGTTCACTGTAGAAATTGAGTGAACCACAATGTGAAGATATTGAAAGATTTTCCCAAAGCAAAAATTTCTTATATACTAATTACTGAACTAAAGCATCTAGTCCTGTATATATTTAAAAAAAAATACTTACCAGCTGTCCGATTTAAGCTAGCAACCTCTAACTTCAAAGCGTAAATGCTAACTTCTTGACTGCCAAACGACAATTACAGTATATCTGGTATTTTTCGGTGGACAACATAAAATAAATTATTTATTATCTTAAATTACCTTATTAAGTAGAATGTCATATAGAACATTTTTAGAATGTATTAATGCTTGATAAACAGGTGTTTTCTTTCATTAAATAAATATTATCAGTGACAGATTTTCGAATAAACCAGCCTAGGGCCTTATGAATGAAGGCGACCTTAAAAATAAAAATGCTATGCGCGCATATTTTTGCTGTGACAAGCCAAAAAAAGCGAGAAACCACGAATCTGAACAAAAGTTAAAAATTGAGGAAGCTCATAAAGAAGTGACGAATCAAAAAATTTCTGCTGCATAGTGTAGTGGTAGTGAAATTATAATATTTCCTCATGGCCTAAGGGCCTCCAAATTTAATTATTCCTAGGGTCTCTCAAGTGCTAAATTTGATATTGAATATGTTGTTTGCTTAGTTCTCATTTTTAGCTATATTGCTTTGATTGTGATTAAGAACTCACCTTTCTTAACGCAGTGTATACTTACGAATCAGAATCCAGGCAATATGTCCACGCCTTACCCATCGTGATGATTTGTAAATGATGGGATAATGTTGAAAATTACGTACCTTCTTGCGTAGTTCGTGAACTGGACTATGCATCGCAACTGAGTGCTTTGATTCCATATACTTTTGATCAAAATTTGATCATATTTGAAAAAAAATGATTCAATTAAAAAAAGCTACTTTCAAAAGCTTATATCTTCACTTAAACTTGCACTTAAACATACAATTTATTTTTTAACTCTTATTGTTTTATTATATAAACTTTGTTGAATTCATGCCTAATAGCTACACTAAACAGCTCTAAGATTATTAGTATTTATATTATAAATTAGACGTGTGTTTATGTGTGTCACAAGAACTGCTCTCAAACGAACGGTGGCCGGATGAAATTTTTACACATTCTAGTATTTTAAATTCGGAATTAAATTTGTAATTATCTACTGTGGAACTGTTGGAGCAATTGCTACAAGCAAGCAAATCACGGGGGCGCAAAATTAAGAATAATTTTTGGATGAATGTATGAAAATAGGAAGCTCAAAGAAATATAAAAAAACCGAGAAACCTTTAATTTCCAATTCAAATTCCGTTTTTTTTAATTTTCAATCTAAAAACATGTTACATTTATAAGAAATATTTTTTCGGTAGGCGGGGACTATTTTTATCTAATTTAGGGGTCCGTGGTAGAAAATTTTGTGAATCACTGGTTTAAATTCAAAACGAGGTAAGGTTTTAAATGCGATATATTTTTGGTATCTTATACTTAAACTACAATATACTACATTGACTAATAGTCAATTTTAATAAGTATGAAGTTGTTTTGGAATTTCCGGTAAAGTCTTCGTCACCTGTGGCTAACTTAGTCATGAGTCTTGGAAAATGTATTCGCTGTCAGTAATTATGAATCTAGTTTTAACTTCCAGGTAATAATATTCACACTGTGTTTGGCGATGTTAAGCTAAAAAAATGCGGCAAATTATTTGAAATAAATTTCATTTGTTTCAAATTTCTCACAGTCATTCAAATGCTTTTTCAGCGGCGTGTAAAAGACAAATTTTCTATATACTCTTTCCTCAGCTTTTAGTGCCTCCAGTCCCCAAGGGGTTAAATGTCAGCAAAGTACCGAAAAGGGTTAAGCGCTTTCACGTCATGAAAAAATAAATAATATGAGAACGTATCCGTCAATGCTTTGAGAGAAACAAACAAAGCATTTTTTCCGGTTGAGCGAGGGCAATTAGTCGATTTGGAAGCTGGAGACATTATTTATGTCGTTTCAAAACGATTTAAGAAATAGGTTAAGTTCCTTAACCCTTTGTAATCAAGTCGATTGTATAAACTTATTTTTAAAATATTCATTACTATCACAGTTTATATTTACTAAATATGTATAAAAATAAACTTACCAGGATATTATGTCTTCACGTTGTGATGATCTGTTTACTCCATTTTCGGGGGAAGAAACATCTCCACACAATATTGATAGATATGCTCCACTTTCGGAGTGGATATGGTGTACAAATATATGTATGTCTATAAGTTATCGAACAGTTCATCCAATTCGCAGGAGAGAGACAAAGTCATCAAGT
>JAGVSQ010000327.1:11257-30645 GCA_022683975.1 Rhyacophila evoluta
TGTACAAAATCATAAATAAAATTATATAATAATACATAGAGCAACATAAAATTGTTATCTACATCAGTGTTTCTCAAACTTTTATAGCCCCCCAAAGAATGGATATGTGTAGAAAAACGTCCCAGAGTGGGGGCTTCAATTTAAATTCAAAAGAGCTTTTTTTTGTTTAATTGCAATGCAACACTCATAATATTGATTAATATCAGATTTATTTTTACCGTCAATAAATATTTATAATATCTTTGGTATATCTTTCATCAATTTTTCTGTGTCCCCCCATGATATACATGGTATTATAGAAACTGACTGATTATAATTGAACAAAGCAATAGGCTATGTGTTTAAAGCTTTGTGATGATTACTTGTCGATTTGACGAAGTTTATATTCTTCGACAACGGAAATCACGTATTGGAATCCTGCAGTTTTGTAAGGATTTAAAAAATCAAAGATTGAGGATCGCAAACTGATAGTTTGAAGAATTATTTTCTTGAAAATGATATGCTGAAAGAAATCTTTAAGTTGTAGGTATCCATATGTCCTATTATACATTATTGAAAGAGATGATTAAATAACGATAATATGGAGAAAAGTGACCAATATTACTTAATATTGCTTTAGAGTTGTAAGGACTACTTTTTAAAATAACTATTTTTTATGTCTATAAAAGTGAACAGTATTTTGTTATTTTTATACTATCAGAGATACAATACTGGCAAATTGAATTTAATACAATTCTCCCATAACATTTGTTTGTATGATAAAAATTATTCAAAAAAAAAAAACTAATTTGTTTCTCACTGATTTTAAACTGTAAATAAATACTGAGTTACTTGTAAAACTGCAAAAAAAACACCAACTTGTCTAAGTGTCATGTCAAAAATATAAAACAAAAAAAATGCCGCTAAAATATTGGTTGTAAATAACGTTGACCTAATCCTTTTATTTAACAACAGTTTTGCAAATTTCACAACAATGTCACATAAATCAGAAGACGCCGTTAAAATGTCCTTTGAAGAAATCGCAAAAATGCGAAAGGGTTTCTCACAAATGACTACTGTTTTGCATAGACTTTGACAATGTGCAGAATTTCACGAGCCCTAAATTGCCAAAGCTCCCGGAACATGCAACTTTTGTAAGCTTTTGTTTAGATTTTAAAACTATTACTGAATACCTTTCTACTTAAAAAAATATGCATAATGTAGAAATAACAGTAAATGAACATTATATTTTATTGCAATAGAATTTACGGTTTTGTCGTGAAATAGTTTGAAAACAACTTTATAATTTTTTGAGCTTACAATTGAAGCTTTAAGCTCTTTGCAAATATTATTTAGTATTTATTTTGTCGATTCCATAAGTGGAGAATGCAGATAGATCTCTACAATGTAAAAATCTCCACTCTAGATGGGGAGTTTATGGATTTCTTGAATATAAACTGTCTTGCAATTGATATTTTTTTTCACGAAAATTGATTTTTAGTTAGTTAGTCAATTATTGGGCATCGAGCATCTGTAGGGTTTGAACTCACATTTTCCGGTTCCAAAGTGTGTACGCTTACCGTTCGTCCACCGTATACATCTATTTATAATAGTTAGGTCTTGGCTGAAATGTCCTTTTTAATGCGTTGTTTTACATTTTTAACACGTTTTCCGTCTGATTTGGACTCGGACAATATTAAATTACAACAATTTACTAAACACATGTTAAATTGTATTTATATCTTTAACACGTGTTAAAGATATAAATATCATTTATCAAAAATATACTTTGGTATCAGCACATTGCAATCCATTGCACCCGTAAGAACTGTACCAGATTATTCATACAAGTATCATACAAATTTCTATTGTTCTATGGTATATACAAAGATTATCTATATGAGTAAGATTTTGAATAGAGTGGAGTACATTATATCCTTCAAATGAATAATGAGGTTCTAGGTTTTATGAAAATTATTTATATGTTTAATGATATTAAGGTATTAGATTGCAATAGAACAACAATCCCTGAACAAAATCCCAAATATTATCCTCGTAATAATATCCGAAATAAATGAAGTCGGGTTAATTATTAAATATTTTAAAGGTTATTTTTTGTATTTCCTGAACGGATGGTCTTTATTAGCAAAACTTTTACTGTTCTACAATCATCTGATACATACAATTACGTGTAAATTTTTGTAGGTGGTTAAAGTATTTTGGAAGATGGTAAAAAATAATACAAGCATAAAATCACTTTCGACAATTTATTACACGATAGATATATACATTTTTCTTAAATTATTTTTTTACAAAAAGCTCTTCAAAAATATTGTATGGTAGTGAAAGGGTTATTGAAGTATTTTATTTATATTGGTGATAACAGACAATTACACATTTAAAAAGAGTTAAATAAGATAATGTAAAAACAAAATTAGATTATAGATATCACCTTAATATTAGCGATAGAGACAAACAAAAGGAGGTTATTTTAGGTTATAACGAATAAATCAGTCACTTTTAAAAAATATTTGAAAAATTATATAATGCGTTATAAGCTTAAAATACCTGCGTTATTATTTTAACGAAATGTATAATAACTTTATAAAAGAACTTGCTTTGAAAATAGTCATAAATAGACGTTTCTAGTTGTCTGAGCTATAATACATATTGTATCTTAGTTTGAGAATGTAATTTCATCCAGTAATACAGTCTATCTATGTATATTGTTTGAGAGGAGACAGATGTTTTATTTGAATAGTAATTCAACGTTAATAATAAATAAAAACAACGATCAAAGTAATGAAGTCTATTTTTATACCATGTTTGCTCCTAAAAATATGGATCTACATAGTGTGAAGATATCCACTTGTATAGTGGAGTATTTGTATCTTTACAGTGTAAAGACATGTCTTGTTAAATTATTTTTTACGAAAATTGTTTGTTGGACAATTGCTGTTCAGTTCTGTGTTTTGAATTTATTTAAATTCGACAGATGTGGGAATCGAATTCGCATTTCCCTGTACGTTAATCTCTACGTTACCGCGGAGACTGAAGGATTACTGACGGAAATAAAAGGTATAATGGAAACATTACTAGAATTTTTACTCCACCAAAGACTCACAGAGTAAAATTGCCATGGGAAGATATGATTGAAATTTTTAGCAAAATAATACAAGCATCGATGCATACAGAAATGACAGCACCCAATCAGGAGTTGGCGAAAAAATCAATTATTCGTCTCATATTGAATTATTTAAAATGTTAAAAAAAAACGTCGAGTTGAGTAACGGGTGTATTGACTGAATTATTAATTGCACGTGTCAAACGCTAAGAATGTGCAACCAAAATTATAATTTATTATAATAATCAGAAGACTTTTTAAATAATTTATTATAAACGTTTTAGTGTTATGACGTTTAATAATGATATTTTAATTATAGTAATTGAAATAGGCAGTTTGCAGTATGCAATGAAGTGGTTATTGATTATTTTAATAAACAAAAATTAATTAGCAGCACGGTAGAGTAGTGAAAGAAGAAAAAATGCATCTTTGTGTAACGGTGAATGCAGTTTGATGATAATTCATTTATCAAAAACGGTTCTGTCAAATGGAATTATAATTTTCAGCAAATGACAGTACACTATTGATTAAGACAGTCTGTTTTTATGTATATGATATACTGATTTTGTGAACTTGCAAAATGTAAAAAAATAACTGCGTAACTGTTGGCCCAAGAACTGAGTTGATAAATGTGAATTCTTCAATCAAATACCTTCTAGTAAATGAACTATAAAAAGTGTGGAATAGATTTTTGTCTTGTGTATTTTTATTTCAAAATTTAACTCATATAATTAATAAAGTTATATTTAAATACTATAAACCATGTTAAAATGATTGTATTATATGAGGGGTGTAGTTCCAACGGGAACTGATTCTACTATACCAAATTTCAGAAGCTTTGAACAAGTATTTTTCGTATTGAAAAACCATATAGTATGCATACCAGTGGACAAAATCATTTTTGAAAATATCGAAAACAAAAATAGACACTGAAAAAAAAGCTATGGTTCTTTTATACAAGAAATACTCGTTTAAAATATTCTCCTTTCAATTTTGGTATATTGGAATAAGTCCACTTTGGAACTACGCCTGTAATATGCAGTCGCAAGTAATGCTGGACAAAAATTAAATATTGCCTCGTCTAGCGCCGTCTTAGTGTCCATGCTGTGTCACAAAGGCGTTTGAATATACTGGGCGCCTTTTTGTATGAATAATGAAATGAACTTGCCGGTGATTTTTACTTGTAATTATGTATGCATAAAAAATATACAATAAAAAATTAAGATACCAATATAAAATTCTCTGAGAAAAGATGTTCAAGCATAAATCAGTGTAGATATGTGAATATGTGTCTTTTTGCACAAAAGCGTCTCTATCTCATGGTGTGGCACTGGCCTAATCGATGAATGAATTTTGACAATACTAGTGTAGGATTGTAAATCATGTTATTTATATGGCAATGGTTTAAGACAGCGGTATACTGAATTTTTAAAACAAATGCTTGTGACGAATACTGGATGTATGGTATATGACTGATGTTTGAAATGAAGAGACAAAGAAATGGATCATGAATATTTCAATCATTGCTATTAAAATTGAAACTGCACGAGTAAATCTGAATCGGCTACGTATTGTGAATACCTCAAAAGAGTCTGACTTTGATTTCACTATTCTTCAACCTAATCAAATTTCGTTATCTTTAATACCACTAAATACTATCTATATAATATATTCGGTGGAGGTACGGAATGGTAGCATGATCTGATAAAAAGAAACTATAACTGTCATCTTTGTCTCAAAGTTTGTTAACGAACGCATTTTGAACCGGCGGTCGTTGATAAAAATATCACAAAGTGTTAAATAGTATAAATTAAGTGGCTACAATTTTTCGAGGTTCTAGTTTCATTGAAAAATGACAATTTATCCAACATGCTTTTAAGAATAAAAATCAAGGACATTAAAGCTATTACGAAAGCGTTTGTAAATATTATTGTAATCAGAAAAATTAAATAGTTTAAATAGAATTGTAATCTTTGATATACAGGTTTAAAGTAACATAACTTACGTTAAAATGAATTTGATTTAGACAAGCAACATTATAAAATTATTAAGTTGTTTTAGATAGTTAAAGTCAGTAATTTTTTCAAAGATATCCTTTGTAAAATCATTATCAACAATAAAATAAAATTAACTCGCAAAATATACGCAGGTAAATGCATATTCAATTGACGATACATTTTTTAATTGAAATAGTGTACTCAGCTCACCTTATAACGTGTACCAACCCGAGGCATGGTGAGTCAAACCCCATTACAAGAATATCCGTCAAAGAATCAAAGCTTTGACTTGAGACAGATGGGTAAAATAGCAATTTGATTTTAAATATAACAAGGAAATAGAATTGGCGTGTATAATAAGAAGCTTTTTTTACATTAGCATAACTTTGAGAATATTTTTGAAGAGCTTTTTTCTTAATCTATACATATTTCAGATCATTTACGATTTACTGGTAGGTATTGTCACACATTATAAGTATTGATGATATAAAAATAAAGGTAAAACATTTATATCATTAAAATATTTCACATCGTATCGCCTTTTAGTTTTACAAAAATTCTCAATAAACAATCACTCTCTCAAAAGTTACTTATTTGAATTGTTTCACGTCATACAGAACAAAATAAATATTTTCACCCTTCAGTTCTTGTAATATTTTTTTGTTTTTTTTTATTTTTTTTATTTTTTTGACATTTACAACATAAATTATTGTTCCATTAATTTAATATTTATATTGACTCAAAATCAAGATAACATTTCTTTCCACACATTTTCACTGGTCACTTTTCCACTTATCGCTAAGAGTTTTACTAAATTAAATGCATCACTTTCATCTATTAAACAATTTATTATTTATAATTTACATTTTTTTAATATTTTTGATATCGGAATAAAACATAGATTTAAGCCAAAACGATTTCTCCAAAGATTTATAAGCAAACCAAATTAATCATTTTATTGAAAACCAATAACACATTCATATTGAATAAATACATTTAATTGCAATTCTAGAGAAAGCTAGTTTTGTCGATAGATATTTTGATTGAGAAATAATTATTTAAACTACTCTTAATAGTGGTGTCTCAATTGAAATAAATATGGACATAACTTATTAATTACGTTGAAATGAAATTTAATATAATTATTCATTCATTAATTTTTTGTGATTGTTATATTTTCTTATATATTTCAAATATATTTCTTAAATAAAACAGTATATCAATATTTTATACTCTTTCAATTGAAATTCATTGTAATGTCAAATTAAGACTTTCAATTGATTTATATAAAATGATCTACGTTATAATTCAAATAGACTTAGAAGCTTTTCTCAAAAGCTTAGAAAAGGAAATGAAGGTCGAAAGAAAACTGAGTACGGACGCGGGAAATTGAGGAAAACAATACATATATTTTCTAAGGTGGCACAGACACCCAATTGATCGAGAATTTTTTCTCAAAAGATGTATATACAAGTATTTTGATTGGTTTAAATATTATATTTTCGTCTTTCGTGTGTGATTCGCGACCGTAATCTATTTCATGATTTACACAGAAAAAGTGGGGAACTTTATTTTTTGGAGTTGAAAAAATTACATACAAAAAAAAAATTTGTAAAAAAAAATTGCAATTGACCCTACTTATATGCGGTCCTTGGATAATTTAGGACGTCAATGCGGCACGTGGGGTAATTTGGGTTGGCTAGACCTGGTCTAAGCTATACACAGTTCGTGTAGTATGCGAAATAAATGATTTATAATTTCTTAGCTACACTTTAAAAATGTAGCTTATTTTTTTATTCAACTCTGGTTTTAAGAGCTGAATTTTTGTGTTGCATGTATTACGTATAAAAATAAAAAATTGTTTTGTGTAAATATTTTTGGATACAAAGTTTGGCCTAAACCTTTGAGAAGATGTCTTAAAAATCTGCTAATAAATCTCAGAATTCGCACATTAACGAGTATTTCATTCATTTAGATTGAATATTGTTTTTTTTTGTTTTATGTATAAAAATGTTTCTTACCGTGCAAATAATAAAGTGTAAAAAACGCATTAAAAAGAATATGTATACTATAATGTATTAGGTACGTACATTTCTAGGAACATTTATACTAACCAAACACTTTTATATTGTACAAACTGTTCACTGAGAGCGTCCGTCCACAAATTGAGATAACAACTTCGTGTCAATTACACTAACAATGCAAAGAAGTGCTTCGTCACTGTGCGCGCGATTAAAATATCTTTAGAGAGCTGTGAGGCCATAATCCGACTTGATAACGGGCTGATTAGTCTGCCCCATGCCGACGCCACATCCTGCGGAAGTCAGCGGAGACAAGTGATCACCTAAATGTCCAGACATATTCTGATCCATCCCTCCAGAATGCATTCCAAGATGTCCAGGAATCCCATGAGAATTTGTAGACATGCAATTATTTCCGTGCGGTGAATCTGGACTTATGCTATTTGGGTGAATATTTACACTGTGGACATCTGACATTATGTTGTCCGTGACGTTTTCTATGCTGTCTGGTCTTCCGTGGCTGCTTGATTTCTTTTTGTCTTGGTTTTTGGTGCTGCGGTTTTTTGATGACGATCCTCCTTTCGTGGTGGTGACTCCTGCTGGATTGGTTTTCCGTCTGACGTTCTTGGTGTTGGGTAACTTGTTGTCCTTCTTCCATTTCATTCGTCTATTTTGAAACCATATTTTGATCTGTCTTTCGGATAAAACTAGTGTATGCGCTATTTCGATTCTTCGTCTTCTCGTCAGGTATCTGTTGTAGTGGAATTCTTTTTCTAATTCTAGGATTTGGTGCCTCGTGTAGGCAGTTCGTTGTCTTTTTGGTTCCATTCCTGGTTGAAACGATCCATTTGCTGCAAATATAAAAACAACCATTAGTCATGTGCTATAAATATATCAATATGAAATAGTTTATATTGAGAGATAGTCAAGAAACCTTTATAATAGTGTTTTTTTACAAACATAATTTTAATAAAAGATACAAAATAGCATACGAAGACAAAGAAAGAGCTGTTATTAGATTAGATTTGTTATTGTATAAAATGTAAATATATCCCTTGAAATGGATGCAATAAATATATATTGTATTTTAATTCTTGATATTTTTATATGGTTGATAATTAATAAATTATTAAATATCATCTATTTCTATTTTTGATTTCATGTAAACAATAACAAAATTCAAAGATGCCAAAAAAAATATTCTAAAGAATTACACTGAAATTTAAATAGTAAAAATATTAAAATGAATCAAGAATGGCACACATTTATTTCTGTTGATTTTATTGAATTTTGATTATTATGTTAATAATATTAAATAATAAAATAAAACCGTTTTAAAAGTAACAAGATGAGTTTTGTTAACAGTAGTTCCTTGAAATATAATTTGGAATCATAAAACTTTGGTAATGAAAGTAATTATAATTAATTGACATTATAATTATTTCAGGTTTAACTGTTACGACTAATTAAAAAAAAGTGATTAATCGATTTTTGCTGCTAATAATGATCCATATGGAAGTGCACATCTTTCAAATAATTTTAAATCACAGTTAGATGAAGTTAACAGCAATATTAACACATGTTGAATTTGTTCTGTATGTGGGGGCATTATAATTGAAACTGAAGTCATTTTACTTAACTGATGACGTTAATGAATAAATTAGCAACGAATAATAGAAAAATATTTGCCAGATTTGAAAGTTTAGAACTGGGTACATTCAGACGAAGAAATGTATTTATGTTTATTGTAATTTCTAAGATATATATTTTTTCCCAAATACTCTCATTAAAATAGACTCCAACTCACTTATTAATTAACTTTATTGAGGTTTAAAATAGAAGAATTACATGGAAATAGTTTGCCAATGATAAGCAACTAGATTCTCTTTTTCCACGGTGGACACGTTCCACGCAATTCCGTAATACAACGAAATTTTGTTTGACTTATGGTTTAAATTTGAAATAACTTGCTATGCTCACTTCAGACGAATGCGATACAATAATTTCCACATACTGTATTTACTTTATCATAATTTATAGAAATATTGTATACTTATGTAGTTTTAAGAGTATTTAAAATATATAAATGACGTATCCATCTATAAAAACATAAAATTTATAAAGACGCAAAATTTGTATCAAACCGGAAGAAGTAGGTAACCCCACGAGAGTGCGGTTATTATTATTTTTATTATTATTATACACTAAATATGTAAAAATGCGGGACCGGATTTCCATTCAAAAATTGCCTGACAGCCAATTCTCGTGGAAAATAATCTGTCAAGACATGTATTCACATTCCAGAGATCCATATACTCCACGTTCGGGGCGGACATTTTCACACAGCGTAGTACTATTTGCTTATGAGATTATTACTTTCAAACAATGTATACTAGAGAATAAAATAAAAACACGTGTGAGTCTGTATGTCTGTCTGTCACAAGAATTCCTCCCAAACAGCAGCAACGTGAAATTTTCATATGTTATTTTGGTTTGCTTCTTTGAAGCAGAAATTTTTACACTACGCAGATTCATATGGTCTACTTTCAAAGAGGGCGTTGTAAATAAATGTATATACCAGCATACGGATAAAATATATTTGATGTTTCTGTTGCCGATGAAAGAACAGTGTATAATTTGATACTTTCTATAAAATTAAAACAAATCATATACTCCACTTTTGGAATGAATATTTTCACACAATGAATATCTATATGCTCCACGTTCAGAGCAAACACGCTAAAAAGCATATTCAGCAATTGATTACAAGTTACCTATTTTACGTAAATACGTAAATATATAAATAAACAATAATCTACTAAACAATTTTTGAATTCTTAAAAATAAACTTCAATCGCATCACTGTGTTGATATTTTATGACGTACTTGTTCGTTCTAAGCTTGCCAATGCAAAATACCTACTTTGAATTGATTTAAAAAAAACAAAACCTTCATATTTATTTCGGATTGGTACAGATGTAATATATACGCGTACAGCCACAATTCAGACTCTGTCAAGCTGAAAACGTGGTGAGTGAAGTATTGAAGGGTCAGTCAGGGTTGAGGAATTTGCTGCGGTGGTCGTGATTGAAGCCTGACCGGCTGGCAAGAAGGGGTCGGGTGTTGGCTATTTGCTTAAACTGAACGACTATCCATCGAAAATACTAATGCCCTACGGATTGTGTTATTCTTTATGCGAGTGATTCAAGCTAGTAACGGACAGAATTCGATACAAGAACATTTGTTTTATTACTATGTTAGCTTGTGACTTAAAAATGTTTTAAATTTGTGACAGTCCATAAATACTCTAATGAAAATCTTATCCGCTAATGTTTTATTGAATCTACTAAAAAACGCATATTATTAAAAATGTTTTTATTGAAAACTAGCTGTATCCGGCCACGCGTTGCTGTGGCTCAGTCCGGTTAAAAATAATGACGCTGTTTTTCAAAAAAACATGCTTTTACCTATTACAGGTGTAATATATATTTAATAATATGTATTTAAAACATGTGCGTATTTAAATGCAATGTTGTATTAAAAATTCAAAGCAATCGGTGAAGAACTTATGGACTAAACGAAGATTTAAGATTTTGAACATTTGAATATTTATATTTATACAGATTTTCTCTTTGTTCTTCCAGTAACAATACATACAAGCAGCTAATATATAATATCTGTATGAGGTTACATGTATTTCTTACTATATTAGATCAGAAAATGGAGAATGTGGACCTCCGCAGTGTGAAGAGTTGACAGATTTTTATCATGAGAATTGGTTGTCAGACAATATTCAACCCAATATATACATCCAGTCTTTCATCTTTTGTATTATATTGCATTATTTTAATTGTTTCTTAATTTTCCAGATCTTGACATGAAGGCAATATGTTATTTTGCCTCCAAGTTATTTTCAAATATATTATTAACTTCTGAGTGTATACCTTGAGAGCTGTGGACTATAGTTCTGTACTCGTATAATATATTATCTAATCTTAGGTGGATCACGTATATTCTATCGAATGTAAATCAGTAAAGCGATTGCGATCCAAGTTGATGTTATGTTGATATAATACATTTTATTCGTGTGACTATAAACTCTTTCACTGTGACAACACACCTGTTGAACATACAGAAATGATAGGTGAACACACTAAACGCCAAAAACACCATTGTTTCTTATAACGCTTTAAAATTGGCAAATCTTGGCAATCTTCTCTTTTTAATTTCAGTTGAATTCTTTCCGTCAGTAGAAATCAATAAGTTACTTTAGTATCATAAACATATTGGGCATATACAAAAACTATTACACACTGTTTAATTGACAAACGTTTGATAAACACCAACGTCCGGCGACAGTTTATAATGAGAAGAAAAAGAATTTTTAAAACTAATGTTTTGAAGAATCCTTATAAATAAATGAAGACATTATCTCTTTATTGCCATGCGCGTTTATTTTATTGCTGGTTTGATAGACATTTACTCTTCAAATATGCAATAAAGGTAGTTTTGTTTTTTTAGATTTACATCAATGAAAATTTTCTGTATATGTCTGAATTCAAAATTCAAATCAATCACTTAATAAAAACAAAAAGTGTTAACTTCATTGCAAAGCCAGACCAAATATGTCAAATTTTTTTTTGATTATTCTTATTTATGTGCGATCTTTTAAAAATTTTAGGACGTCAATGCGGCTCGTGAAGATGGGTTGGCCAAGCCTGATTATTCTAATGTTTATTTATTGAAATAATCATTACTTACAATCAAACCAATAAATTAAATTGAATTCAATAAATACCTAAAACTGTCTTTTGATGTGATAAATGTTATGAAATGTGTTATTACAAAGTGACGAGTGAAGCAGTATCGAAAAAATCAATGTTTTACCTGAATATGTAATTTAATTTACTACAATAATGCTCAAGTATTAATAATTATTGATAAATGGATAACGGACATATCTGTAAATCCTGTTAATCATAAGTTTAAGATTTGAATTCTGTATTATAGTTAAATTTATTCTATTCACGTTAATGCATTACAACAGATCTAATAGATCCAGTGAATGACGAATAGGTAATTTTTATACACAAAATCCACTGAAATATCTACACACTGAGAATCCTGTTGTTTCTACCTTTGTTGATTGTTGATATCACACTGTGTTCACCTTAACAATTTCCAAGCGGCATTGGGTATTTAAGTGTTAGTTGTTCAAAGAAAATATTTAGCCTAAAATATAAACTAAAATATGTAACATTTAGTATAGAGTTGGAGTTTTAAATTGGAATTATAAATTTCATCGACTCACGATTCATAAAAATTGAGAACTATATGAACCATTCAACGCGCTGTTGCGAAAATTTACATTGAATTTGAAAAGATCCTTACGAAAAAATATACTTTTCAAAAGCTTTATAAATTAAAAACAGATTTAGTAAGGTTTTTAAGGCAACTTTAATGTTTATTCTTGTATAGTCTAACTTTTGCCTTTATGTAATTATATTTCTGTAATATCTATCTATCTCTAACTATGTTATATTCTAGATAAATAAGGTTAGATGATGTTAATTAGGTTAGTAAAGTTGCAAAGTTTTCCGCAATCACCTAACCAACGGCAAGGAATATATTGCAAATTCTAATTGTTATTTACTCCGTATGGCTAAATTGGTAAAGAAAGAATCACCAAGGTATATACATATAAAATTTTAATAGTACAGGAAAATCTATATATATTAAAATATACCTCTCAATGTAGCAATGTATGCGTTATTTTTTTAAAGACTATCTTCTTAATACTAGTATAATTTTGTAGTTTCAACTTATTGGTAATCTTGACAATTTGAAAAAAAATATAATTATCACAACATCTTGATTGTTAAACGGTATTTATCATAATAATTATAATATATATGACCGGGATTACATGGAACAAGCTGATAAGACTTTTAAAAGACTGTGTGTATATCGTATATTATTATTTGAAAATTGTTTTAAGCAAAAAATACAAAACTTTTCATGTCATAAATTATGTTGAAGGAATATATAAATATTATGAATAAAAATCTTATCAAATACCACACATTGATAAATAAAAATGTATCATCTTGGTAGACAAGTTGGTAAAGATATACATTTCGTTACAGAACGTTGCGGCTCAAATCTAAAAGATTTAAAAAAAATCCAAGTGTGTAGAACTGGAGACAATTAATCGAGTGTATTGTGGTCAACCAATCCTTGTATAAAGCAAACTTTAAAGTCTTCGTGTTTTTTTTCAAATTCGCACGTTTCGCATGTTTCACCGCTGGAAAGAATAAAGTTTAAAAATAATCACTTTTGTCATTGTTTGACACTACGTTATTTCCTTCCTTTCTTAATAATCTTTCAATTAATTCTTTTTTTCATTAAATCCACAAACATCTTTATAAAAACTTTACGATATTTTGTTTATTTTTCTCTTCTTACATGCCTCTATGTCTCCACACCCGTGTATACCGTGACATAATAAGTGATATACTCATTGTGATCTTAAAACGCAAGAAATATCCTTATTCCATCAGCTTGTCAAGACTTTGGTTAGAATACACGAGACTGTACATGGTGGCTATTCTTACTAAACCCTCTTACTATCGAAATTTGTAATAGTTACAATGTCTATTATGTAGAATATAGACAAAATACGTGTTATTAAATATACTTTATAAATTTAATACAAAATCGATACATTTTTGATCTGCCACTATTGCTATTTAGCATGTGTTATCAAATCTTGGACAAAAAACATTTTGTAATAATAAATAGTTTTTTGTATTAAAAACTGGACGGACTATAACGTGTTAATGTTTAATATGTCAATAAATCATTATGAAAGTGTGATTGCGTGACGTAATGATATGATACAAAGTCTGTTACACTTAAAAAAATGAAAATGAAGTGTCACAGCACGAGAATAATTTTTCATCAGTTAATTAGTCATTTGCATATTAATAAGAACGATTTAGTTTGCTAACTACTACTGTATACGTCTCATCTTTGTGCTGTTATATACATATAATAGTATGAAAAGTACCGTGTTCAAAAATATTTTACAATTTTTCTAGACCTTAGTTTGATTACACAAAAAAGCGTCAAAAATAATCAACTCTACTGTAATAATAATGCATGTGATCCATTTACTAGTTAGATCTGTCAAGAAGATACTTTACGTTCGACGAATGATGTAATACATTTAAAATGTGGATATTATTCATGCATAGATGTGAACTTGAAGTCTGGTAAATAGAATATAAGGCTCCACGGGTATTTTAAAACAAGGCCTGTGGTACATTTGTAAAAGTGTTAAGCTCTACGACTAGTTTAAGACTATGTTGGCAAATATTTTCATGTGGAGAAACTTTATGAGTATGTTATATGTTAAGGAAGAAAACCAGTTGAAATTTCGCGTATCAGTTGCTTAAATAAAAGATATTGAGACGTTGTTAAGGAATCGGAAGTAGCTATAAACTGGAAATAGAGATAGAGTGAGATTAAGAAAGAGAGAGAGCACGGAATATAAATTTCTGAAGAACCTTTGTGTAGTCAGTTATAGCCATTATTCGTGTAATGATTTATTTTCATAATTTTTTACACTTAATTATTAGACCAGTTGTTGGGGAGTTGAAACGAATATTAGGTCGTGGTAAAGGTTTTATGTTTTTAATCGGTTCAGGTATAGCCCAGTATGATTATTCTAAGCTTTTCCCTTGCGCCGAGATGAGCTTAATTAGCCAGGTAGGTAATAATTTAAAAACGACGCACCAAATCAAAAAGTTTTCTAAAAATAAGTTATAGAACGTAGAATTATGCAGAAAATGAGTACCAGCATGATGTATTTTGGTGCAGTAGTATAAGTACCAGCTCATTTCAAAGTTATCAAAATTTGTTTTTTGTTTAAATTATGTTTAATATAATATCAATCTAAAATTTTAAACAAAAGATACATGTGTGTGTCTGTCTGTCACAAGAACTCTTCCCAAGCGGAAAACAGTACCGACGTGCAATTTTGACTGCCATTTAACTGCACAACTTTTATCACATATAACAGACTAACATATTGTATACAGTTAAGTATTGAAATAAGTTTTAAATTACAGGATGTATAAAATTAATTTGTATAAAGAATAAATTTGAATCTATAACACGCTAAGCCGGGTAATAATTCTAGTAATATATGAAATATAGCTTCCATACGGCTCGATATTTGCAATTCAGGATAATTTTTTGGCATCATTTGATTTTATTTTTGCGAGCAATATGTAAGTATAATAAGTATTCACTAATAAAACAATAATTAAACCTACAATAACGTTGTCATTGTACAATTTTTTTGAATCAAGTCAGCAGTACATAGTTTTGAGAAAACATTTCTAAGTTTTATAGTATATTTGTTATAAATAGACAAACGTTTATTGCTCATATCTCAGCAAATAATTAATACTTAGCTATCAACATCAATGAATTGATTAATTCCTATGCCAAGATTTGGAATATTTGTGTAACTAAATGTTACCGTATGGTTGACTTGGTTCAAAGTAATTATACAATTAAAATGTATTGACGATAGTATACTAATTTTTATTTATCGTCGCCATAATTGCAGAAACACGTATCTCGTTTATTGGTTTAAGTCACTTAGTAGAGTATTGTTTCATTTTTTGCAATCTCTCGTATCATTAGCACATACGTTTATAAAGCGTATAAAAATATGTGTAAATGATGCAAAAGATTGTAAAAAAAAAAACTTTACTTTACAAAGTGACTTAAAACAAAAAAGTGAGTTACATATTTCTGCCTTATTGGCAACGTTATGCAAAATCACTAAAACAGACAAATAAAATAATAATTATGATCGATTTATTAATAACAATTCAAGGAAAAATTTTACAGAAAATCTATTCATCAAAAACCTTTTTTTACAAACTCTTTGAAGTGGAGTAGTTAATAAGCTAAATTAATTTAATAGCCATCATATTTATAAACGAAAATCACCTTGAAAATGAAAACCAATTTAAATAAATATCTCGCGATATAACTAGGTGCTAGTTATTAAACTACATAGGTAGCCATGTTGGATACATAACGTAAATTATTAGATAAATCCTTGATAATATGTAATCTATAAAAAAGGCTTCATCTATCTTTGAAGACTACGGGCATGTATAAAAAGTTAATGCATGTTTTAATCAAAACACGAACTGAAATAATAAAAAATATTAATTGGTAAACATCAACGTATTTAAGTTTTTACTTGTGAGTTGGTTTTTAGATTAAGTTAAAATTAAAATACACAATTTATCATATTAAATAATATAATGTTCGATGAAATTATTTCAACAATACTTGTAGATATTATTTAACAAATTTGATATCTAGGCGTTAATAACACATTTTAATACAACTGACTATGGCTTAATAGCTAGTTTCAAACTAAAACCTTACTTGCAAAATTTATAAAGATGAAATTTTGAATATTTTCAGTAAGTATTTATATATGTTTCTTCTGTATTTTTCTAATGCTCAATAAACATACACGCTTGGATGCCCGAAAGCATTGTCTTAAATTCCGAAGTTTGTAAATATTTTTAATTCTGAAATGTAAACTGGATTGTAAACGAATTTAGTAACGAAAATAAGTGCCTAGTATTTTAATGTTGTAGAAATCCATATGTTTCATATTGAAGGCAGAAATTTATGGCGTTTAGTTTATAGTACACAATTAATTATGTGTTTTTTATATGTAAGGTATATAAAAAATCAATTTACTTTTTAAATAGAAATATAAATATATATCCGCAACACGGTATAAAAAATTGCCATTCTTCTAATAATTATTTCAATCGAAAATTATTTTAATTGTGATAATATATAACTTACTAGTTGCACGTATTAAAATAGAATACTTATATTTGATTGAAGGTAAATACATCATTTTTTTTATTTATACGATGTTCGCTCCCAACATATAGCATATGGATCTACACCGTGTGAAGATGTCCACTCCGAAAGAGGAGTATATTGATCTCCGCAATGTGAAGACTCCCATGACAGATTATTTTTCACGAAAATTGTTTGTCAGACAATTACTCAACCCAATGAGCATCCAGTCTTGGAAGCTTTGAAAATCTGACAGATGAGGAATCTAACCCGCATTCCCCGGATCGCTAGGCGCACACGCTACCAACTACGCTACGGGGGAGACAAATTAAATCAATTCTTAGAAAATTTAAAAATCGTAAATTAAATATTTGTACTATATATGAGAGGGGTATTTCCAAAGTGAACTTATTACATTATTATTACGTCAAAATTTAAACGAGAATATTTTGTACAAGTATTTTTTGTGGATAAGAACCATATATTATAGCTTTCATTGTTTTTTTTCAGTATGTTTGAAAATGATTTTGTCTTCTGGCTTACATGTTTTATTGTTATTATACACTAAAATAACTGCATTTAAAGCCAGTGGAATAAGTTCACTTTGGAACTATACCACTAATGTGCTGTACGTAAACGTAAATATTGAATTTTCGTTTATAAAGGTTCAAAACAAAATTTTCGTCACGGGTCAAGATTAATTAGTCTTGTAATTATTGAAAGATCTATTGCGTATACTCTTCTTTCGATTGAAAACTTTTTTTGAATACATTAAATAAATCATTGTATTTCAAAATGTTTTGAAAAACCACTTGTTTTATTTACTCCATAAGATGGTCAGTTGATGAATTTGCAGTAGCTTAACAAAGTAACTTCACAAATCAATTGCGACAATCACAACAATAATGTTGCCGCATTATTCAACCCGCTCAACAATAGTTCAACACACATCTGTGTCAATTTATCTCAAGTGTGCAACAATAAAAAGGACCGAATACCTTATATTGCAAAATCCGCATTAAAAGAGGCTCTATCAAAAGACTTTACCAAAAGCTTTTTTGGAAACACGTAAAAGATCCGAATTAATCATTGGTCCTAAAAACGACACATCTCCCGTTCATTACAATCGAATTTAAAAGAAATCCACTTAGGATAATGAGCTAACATTAAAAACACAATGGACGTACCCTCGAAGTTAGAACCCTTAAAAACCACCCCAGCGTCTTGGGAAATGTTTCTCGTATTGTGTTAAGCGTTGAAACAAATTGCTATCGATCAATAATGCAAACTTCTGTGAGATATTTAACCACAAACGTTTTGTACCGATAATGCTGTTTTGACATTTAACTAATATTGTCGGCAGTTATATAAACATACTAAAGAAACGATGGGTGTAAGATGCATTTGAAAGTCCTTTGTTAATCTATAGTATCGCATTTGAATTTAATATATTTTTTTTTATATTTAGGACTTGTTTTCTTGACGGGTTGATCGATTGGAGAAGAGGGAATATATTTTTGTTTATTTGAAATGCGTTTTCCGATACGGTTATTAAAGTTGTGTAAATATTTTGAAGAAGCGATTTCTCACACAAAGTATAAATCTTTTTGTAATAAAACATGCAGTACGAAATCAAAGTTATTGATAATTTTCTACGCTATTTTTTAAAAGTGTAAGCTTCAAGTAACTTGGAGTAGGAGACTCTTGTATAGGGAATAAAAATATATAACTTTTTAATCCAATGTTCAGTTAACTATTTATTAATATACGGATTTGTATTTATTTTCAATTCAACGTTTTTTTTATGATAATTCGTGACTCATTTAGTACGTTATAAATATATTGTTATTGTATATATCAGATAATTCTAGTATTCCTATAATTAAGTATATAAGAACTTTCTGTGCAGATAATTTTCGTAGCAAATTATGTAGCTACGCTAAACGGGGAGAATAATAACATAAAACACCTATTCATTTTTATTTCTGTTTCTATATAATATTTTGATGTTTTGAAGTTTGTTTTTTTTTATTCTATAAAAATAATGTACATATATTATTTATATAACATTTTTGTAATGTAATCAGGAAATTGCTATAAATATGAATTTATGTTCAATTTTTTGCATTACGGTATAATAGCTTAAAATTTTCAAGTCTATATATTTATTTCAGTCTTACTAAACCTAAAATTTAATCTAATATTATATAATTCGGATCTGTGGCTGATCAGTTAGCTTTTTAGTAAGTAAATGTTTCATATTAAATATGCCTGTTAAAGTTTACTTGAAATTATTCGTTTTCTAAAGTGTATCAAAAGGCGAAACTTGTATTTGAAATCGCTAAAACGAGTCGC